>CM053038.1:21344944-21374944 GCA_028564925.1 Lithobates sylvaticus
AAGTGAAATTTTCCTTTAAATATGGTACCTGGGGGGTTGTCCAAAGTATGCCTGTTAAGTGGCATGTGTTTCCCGTGTTTAGAACTGTCCTTGCACAAAATGACATTTGTAAAGGAAAAAAAGAAGCCATTTAAAAACCACTTGCGGCTTTAGGTTTGTTCTTAAGTAGAATCTGAACAGGTACATTATGAAGTGTAGCTCCATCCCAAAAAAATCTATTTTAAGCTTTTTGGAGAACATAGGGAGGGGTTATCACCCTGTAACATTTGCTGTCTTTGCACATCTGTTCAGAACATGTCACCTCACATTCCGTCCCAATGACAAATGTTTTATGGAAAAGTGGGGTTTTAATTGAAACAAGGATTGGTGATAAAGCATCAGTAGAGAGGAGATACCTTTTTTCCCAAATTAAATCTAACAGGATAGAATTTCCCTTCCTAGGGGTAGATTTCCTCTCACTTCCTGTTTTCTATTTCCGTTTGCAAGTAGGATTCGTTTGTAAGTTGGATGTTTGAAAAGTAGGGGCCTGCCGTATATACTCTGCAGAAATTTGCCCTATTAGATGTTGGTGTAGCCACAAGACTGGTGGGCACAGGAATGGCCCTGCTGTGAGTTATTAGATCAAGATTTGTAATTGCATGCACCTGTTGAACAGGGCAGAAAAATTGGGCCTTTGGTGGTGAAGGTGGTGGACGGTGTTGCCACAAGACTGTAAGCCCTCACAGTGACTCTTGGTGGGCGCAGGAATGGGCCCTTGCTGTGAGTTATTAGATCAAGATTTGTAATTGCAAGCACCTGATGAACAGGGCAGAAAAATTGGGCCTTTGGCGGTGGTGGAGGACGGTGTTGCCACAAGACTGTAGGCCCTCATAGTTACTCTTGGTGGGCGCAGGAATGGGCCCTGCTGTGAACTATTAGATCAAGATTTGTAATTACCCGCCCCTGTTAAACAGGGCTGAAAAAATTGTGCCTTAGGCACTGTGCTGGTGCCACAACACTGCAACCCCTCACAGATACTGTACTTGGAGCACAGCAGTCACACGTGTTTGCGAAGCATTTTTTTAAAAAAATTGTAAGTACACGCCCCTGTTAAACAGGGGCTGAAAAATTGTGCCTTAGGCACTGGTGTGGTGGCATGGATCATTGAGGAGGAGGAAGAGGATAGTCAGTGAACATAAGAGGACAGACACTCAGCATCAGCATAGGCAGTCTTGAAGGGATGTGACATTAAAAATTATTCGGTTATATCCGCCTCTGGTAGCTGGTGGTGATCCAAGACTGATTCATTTTGATGAATGTCAGTCGATCAACCGAGGCTGTGGACAGGCGCACCCTATGATCAGTCACAAATCCTCCAGCAGCACTGAATGTGCGTTCGGAAAAAACGCTGGAGGCAGGACAGGCCAGTAGCTCAATTGCATACTGTGCAAGCTCTGGCCAGTGATCCATCCTCAGGACCCAGTAAGCCAGAGGATATTCGGTGGGAAAGGTGTCCAAGTCTGACCTTGCCCCAAGGTATTCATGCACCATGTATATCAGACGCTGGCGATGGTTGCTGGAACCGATCATACCTTGGGGCTGCGGACTAAAAAATTGTCTGAACGCATCGGTCAGACGTCCACCTCCCCACCGCTCCTTCTGCCACTGACCGAAGCCTCAGCAACTCGTCGCCCAGGACCAGGAGTTTGTAGCCTCCCAGTTTCTGGGAACGCGTTGCACAGACCTTTCTGCAAGGCCTCCCTGAGATGTCTCATCCTCTGCTCCCTCTGCGACGGCAAGATAAGGTCCGCAACCTTACCCTTGTACCGCGGATCAAGGAGAGTGGCCAGCCAGTAATGGTCCCTCTCCTTGATCCGAAGAACACGAGGATCCTTCCGCAGGCTTTGCAGGATCAGGGAGGCCATGCAGCGTAGGTTAGCTGAGGCATTCGTCCGGAGTCTTCTGGGTCACTGAGGATGACATGATCGCCAGCCACCTCCTCCCAGCCACGTACAAGTCCACTGGTTTGTTGGGACTGTACATCATCCCTAAAAGACTGCTGCTGCTGATGCTGAGTGCCAGGCTCCTCCTCCTCCTCCTCCTCCTCCTCCTCCTCCTCCTCCTCCTCCTCCTCCTCCTCTTCCTGTGTGATGGGTGGGACAGAAGAACACTGTCCGGATAAAGGGGCCTTGAGAGGCAAGGAAGTCCTCCTCTTCCTGCCTCTGTTCTGCCTCAAGTGCCCTGTCCATTATCCCACGCAGCGTATGCTCCAACAGGTGGACAAGAGGGACAGTGTCACTGATGCATGCACTGTCACTGCTCACCATCCTCGTGGCCTCCTCAAATGGTGAGAGGACAGTGCATGCATCCCTGATCATGCTCCACTGACGTGGGGAAAAAAAACCAAGCTCCCCTGACCCTGTCCTGGTGCCGTAGTCGCAAAGGTACTCATTGATGGCCCTCTGCTGCGTGTGCAGTCGCTGCAGCATGGCCAACGTTGAGTTCCACCTGGTGGGCATGTCACATATTAGGCGGTTCTTGGGCAGGTTCAGCTCCTTTTGCAGCTCAGTCAGCCGAGCACTGGCATTATAAGATCGGCGGAAATGCACACAGACTTTCCTGGCCTGCCTCAGGACATCCTGTAAGCCTGGAACCGGCCCAAGAACCGCTGCACCACCAGGTTGAGGACGTGAGCCATGCAGGGCACATGGGTGAGCTGCCCCTGTCGCAGGGCGGAGAGGAGGTTGGTGCCATTGTCAGAAACGACCATTCCTGGCTTAAGCTGACGTGGCGTCAACCACCTCTCGGCCTGCCCCTGCAGAGCTGCCAGAACCTCTGGCCCAGTGTGGCTCCTGTCCCCCAAACACACCAGCGCAAGCACGGCATGGCATCTTTTTGCCTGCGTACTTGCGTAGCCCCTTGTACGCCTACGGAGCACCGCTGGTTCCAAGGACAGAGCACTGGAGGAAGAAGAAGAGGAGGGGGTGGAGGAGAGAGGTGTGTCACAACCAGTAGCAGTAGTAGCGTTTTTGGAGGCGTGGTGGCGGAAACAACCTCCAACACTACTGCACCTTGTCCTGCATCCCTCCCAGCTGCCAATAGAGTGACCCAATGGGCCGTGAAAGAAAGGTACCGTCCCTGTCCATGCCTGCTGGACCATGAGTCAGCGGTAATATGCACCTTACCGCTGACCGCCCTGTCCAAGCGAGGCATGGACATTGCCCTCCACATGCCGGTAGAGAGACGGAATCGCCTTCCGCGAGAAAAAGTGGCGTTTGGGAACCTGCCACTGAGGAACCGCACATTTGAACAAACTCACGGAAGGGGGCCGAGTCTACCAACTGAAAAGGCAGCAGTTGAAGTGCTAGCAATTTAGCCAGGCTAGCATTCAACCGCTGGGCATGTGGATGGCTGGGAGTGTACTTCTTTCTACGGTCCAGCAGCTGGGGCAGGGAAATTTGCCTGCTGCAATCGGACGTCGGTGTACTGCAAGTACTTGGTTGTGACACACCTAATTCTACACCTTCAGTCCTCTCAGAGCAGCTTTCAGAGAGGACTGAAGGTGTAGTGGGGATGGAGATCCCAGCTGAGGAGCAAGGAGAGGTCCGCTTAGTTCTTTGGTGTGGGTCTTTTATGTGTGCCTGCCAACGAGCTGCATGGCAGGTCGCCATATGTCTGGTCATGCTTGTCGTGCCCAAGCGGCTGATGTTTTGGCCACGCGAGATACGCTTGAGACAAATATTGCAAATAGCAGTGGTGCGATCTGCTGCACTCGTCTCAAAAAAGGCCCACACCAAAGAACTTTTCTGATAACGTGCAGAGGCAGCGCCCTGCACAGGCGGAGCTCTGCGGTGTTGTACAGTTGCTGTGCTGGCCTCTACCTGGCCTCCAGGGGGGCATCCTGCCTCGTTGGACATGTGACGCCGCATCCTCCTCCTCCTCGTCCTCCTCATCCTCTCTCCCTTGAGGCACCCACGTGGAGTCAGTGACCTCATCATCCCCTCCCTCTTCACCACTAGAGCAAACCTGGCAGTAAGCTGCAGCTGGTGGAACAGTACTGCCAGATTCCTCAAGCTGGGTATCGTCATCCGAGCCTTCGAATCGTTGGGCATCCTCCTGGAGCATGTACCCAACACTGTGCTCAAAGAGTTCGGGGACTCCTCAGGAGGACATGGTGGGTCTAGGGAAGGGGTGGCTGATGATGCTCTGCCAGTACCCTGAGCCTGGGTGAGAGAGGATGAGGAGGATGAGGAGGCTTGGTCATCCATTCTACCAAGCCTTCAGCATGATGCGGCTCCACATGTCCAGCTGCCGAAAACAAAAGACGCGCGTGTCCCATGGCCACGTGCTGATGACGATGCACGACCACGTCCACGGCCACGTCCACTAGAAACAGAGCCTGCCTGCCCTGTGTTCTTGGCTCTGCACGCTCTGCCTCCCCTTGGCGGTCTTCCAGCCATTGTAGTCGGTAGTCCTGTGGGTGCTGCTGAGAAGAATATATAGGAGCTCTGTGTGATGCCACTAACACACTAGAAGTCCTATGGGTGCTTCTGCAAAGAAAATAGAGGAGCTCTGTGTGATGCCACTAACACACTAGAAGTCCCTGTGGGTGCTGCTGAGAAGAAAATATAGGAGCTCTGTGTGATGCCACTAACACACTACAAGTCCTATGGGTGCTTCTGCAAAGAAAATAGAGGAGCTCTGTGTGATGCCACTAACACACTAGAAGTCCTGTGGGTGCTGCTGAGAAGAATATATAGAGCTCTGTGTGATGCCACTAACACACTAGAAGTCCTATGGGTGCTTCTGCAAAGAAAATAGAGGAGCTCTGTGTGATGCCACTAACACACTAGAAGTCCTATAGGTGCTTCTGGGAAGAAAATAAAGGTCTGTGTGATGGACTAACACACTTCAAGTCCTATAGGTGCTTCTGGGAAGAAAATATAGCTCTGTGTGTGTGATGGGACTAACACACTTCAAGTCCTATAGGTGCTTCTGGAACAAAATATAGGAGCTCTGCCTGCCTGCCACGAACACACTACAAGTCCTATAGGTGCTTCTGGGAACAAAATATAGGAGCTCTGCTGCCTGCCACGAACACACTACAAGTCCTATAGGTGCTTCTGGTAACAAAATATAGGAGCTCTGCCTGCCTGCCACGAACACACTACAAGTCCCTCTTTCTCAATCAATCTTTGTAACTGAATCTATCTAACTCAATCTCTGTAAGTGAATCTCTCTACCTAACTAAATCCAGCAGAGTGTCACAGATCTAGCCTGCTCAATCTGCGCCGGAACAGCATGTGACCGGCGCAGACGGCGTGGCGGCCTTTTATAGGGGGGGGCGTGTACTACAGCCCCTGAGCTGTAATTGGCTACAGGCGTCCTGCCTGTAGCCAATTATGGCTCTTCGAGTTTCCGGGGCTGTGATTGGCCAAGCATGCGGGGTCACAGTGCATGCTTGGCCAATCATCAGCCAGCAATGCACTGCGCCGGCCGCAATGCATTGCGGGGCCGCTCGCATCACACGAACGTGATGCGAGCGGCCAAAATAGTTCTGGGCTCGCCGAGCGAGCGAACGCCCGGTGCTCGATGCGAACGTGGGTTCGCATCGAGCACCGGGCCCATCCCTATTCGCTACTCTGGGTGTCAGCGGCACGGTTTCTTCTTCTTCTTCTTCTTCTTCTTCTCTTCTCCTTCTCCTCCTCCTCCTCCTCCTCCTCCTCCTCCTCCTCCTCCTCCTCCTCCTCCAATTGCGCCCAATACTGTCTCGGGGAAATACTAGTATCGGTGCAACCCTACGCTTCAGTGTTAGATGACTTGTTTCAGGAGAGAGAATTCAATGTTTTGCATGGAATGCATCATCTTAGTGAGGCAAGGTTTGAGTCTCAAGGATGGGGCAGAGGCCACATGGTTGTTGTTGCCATGTTGTTTGCAATAAAACTTTGCCAGCTTGACAACTACAGTAGTTTGTCAGCACTGTGTGTTTTCATGTTGGCAGTCTTGGTAGGAGAACCTTTTCAAACGGGGCGGTACTGTGGCTGTGATTCGCTTGCTCAGCAGGTAATCTCTCTTCGCTGATCCCTGCTGAGTAGGCGGATAACAGGTCCGTGTCCGCTCCGCTCAGGCAGCGCAGACACTGACACTTGCCACCTCTTCCTAGGCGGTCTGTTTATATCCGGCGGCCCATATCAGTTTACACCTGACTGACATCCAATCATCTGGGCGGATGGCAAACATATCTCCATCCGTCTGTTTTTGGCAGATTGGATGTAAACGCAGGGCCATCTTTAATATTGATTGGAACCTGGGAAAAACTTTTCTTGCCCCCCCCCCCCCCCCCCTCTCCCCCCCCCCCCCATGCAGTTTTGCTCTCCACCTGCTTTAAGACATACAATAAATAGCAGCTAGACTTAAAATCATTTTACTGAATCAGATCAGGCAGCTATTATGGTTTGTTGCCAGAGGTTACAGTGTATCATTACCGCTCACTGACTGGTTGCTAGTGGTTACAGCACACATTACGGCTCACTGATTAGTTGCTAGAGGTTGCAGCACACATTACGGCTCACTGACTAGTTGCTAGAGGTTACAGCACACATTACGGCTCACTGATTAGTTGCTAGAGGTTACAGCACACATTACGGCTCACTGATTAGTTGCTAGAGGTTACAGCACATGATTTCTGCTTGTTGATTAGTTGCTAGAGATTACTGTGGATAGGACCTCCGGGGAGCCTGATATACATATCAGTGCTGCCGGCCGCCGCTATTTACATATGAATGCCGGTAATTTACATGTAAACACAGGGTCTGCAGGGGAGTCATCTTTACACAACAATAGGGCTGAGCAGCAGTAGTAGCAGCACTTCACACTGAGATGTTAGGACACAGCACAGGACTAAAACCTCAAGGGACGAGGGAATTTAAACCAGGATAGTTGGCAAGTACGGGGCAGCTGCTTTGGGCCCCACAACAATGACAGGGCTTACTTTGGTGGTTAAGAATGGTGGGAAGAGTAGCAGGGTGGTCTGGTCACCAGAGCCCTATAGATGATGATTCTCCCCTGATAACACACACATATTACTGCAGCAGAACTTGGAACTACGTCTGCTGCTTCCTCAATATCTTTCCGTTTTTTTTTCCTTTTCAGGCCAAAGAGCGGGAGCTGGAACTGAAGAACGCTTGGTCCGACAACAAGATGAGCCGGCGACAGACACAAGCCAAGTACGGTTTCTAGCGGAGCGACTTCCAGCGATCACACAAGTTGTTTTTTTTTTTTCCCCACCGTGGTCAAAAACAACTCCACAGATTGGCCAACGCCACCACTTGTGTTATTTAACCGCAAACTCTTGCTCCGTATTAATGTGATTATCTGTGACTCTGCAGTGCCAGATTTGCCGTTTTTTCTGCTTGGGACAGTTAAGGAATCGTTTTCCCTGTAAAATATGTGAATGAGGGGGATATGGGACTTTTTCACGTACGTTTGTTTGTTTGTAGACTCGCCCCTGCTTTTTACGTCTAATAGTGCAGAGCGCTCCTCCGAAACCCCCCCCCCCCCGTCACTCACTGCTGTTGTACAATGAGACCTTTGTAGATCACATAGCATGGAGGACGCCATTTTGGCTCCCTCCTAAGGTGAAGGTTGAGTGCTGCTGCTACATAGGCACCATTGTATGTCAGTGTTTTTTTTTTTTGTTTTTTTTTTGTGTTTTTTAAGGGTGTTACCATATCTAATAAATAGACTTTTCACCCCCCTGCTCTGTTTTATAAGCAAACACCATCCTTTCTGGTGTACTAAGATGGAAAAGGGCCCTTTTAAATACGAATGTGTGGGCTGTAATGCCAAGTTGTACCTGCAGGGGGAGCTGCAGACAATAAAATGATGGCTGCTGTTGAACTAGAGGAGGTGCATTTCCTGACTTACCACCATGGCAGCTTACAGATATGGGGGAGGGGGGGGGGGGGTCTGCTCCCACTCCTATCTCATAGGACCCCACTTCTGTAAAAAACGAGACTACTCCAGGCTGAGCGTTCTTTTGTCCTCCTCCCAGTCTTTGTCCAGAGCCAATCATTTTGCAGGTAATCGCTACAGGCGAGCGGCTGCGATTTAGCTGCGGGAGATGTCGGCCTTTCATTGCATTCAATGAGGCCGCTGCCCGCGGCTCGTCACCAGCTCTGGGTCTCCTTCATGTAATGGTCCCATTTGCCAGTGTAAATGGGGCCCAAGCACTGGGTTGCAATATAAAGTTTTTATTGCAGGGGGAGCTGCAGACACTGAAATTGTGGCTGCCATTGAAATAAGAAGAATATGTATATACACTTAGAGCAGGGATATGCAATTAGCGGACCTCCCAGCTGTTGCAAAACTACAAGTCCCATCATGCCTCTGGGTGTCATGCTTGTGGCTGTCAGTCTTGCTATGCCTTATGGGACTTGTAGTTCTGCAACACCTGGAGGTCCACTAATTGCATATCCCTGCTTAGAAAGTGTGTGTATGAAATGGGTAACACTTTCTCTCTGCTTTTTTTTATTTTATTTAAAAAAAAAAGGAAAAGTGACCATCTCCATTGGTGGTCAAGTGATCCCTTCATTGGTCAAGTGACCCCTTCCACTGATGGTCAGTGTAGTACTTCTTTATATTGTATGTCAGTGGGAGGAAGTGACTCCTTACAATGTGATCAGTGGAGAGATTGGTGGTTATTGGAGGAGAAGTGCCCCCCTCTAGTGGTCATTGGAGAAGTGACCCCTTCCACTGATGGTCAATGTAGTACTTCTTTATATTGTATGTCAGTGGGAGAGGGACACCCTTACACCGGTGGTCAGTGTAGCATCATCTTATACGGTAAGATGGGAGATCAATCTGTCAATGCTCCCACCACTCCAGGAACCCTTGGCAACCTCTGGAGGAACCATAGGGGTCTATAAAAATCATTGCTGACAAGTAAAGAGGTGGCTCCATATATTGGTGGTCAGTGGAGAAGTGACTCCTTCCATTGGTGGTCCGTAAAAACCTGTATATAGACGGTCAGTAAAAAGGTGCCAACATATATTGGTGGTCAGTGGAGATGTGATTCTTTACACTAGTGGTCAGAGGAAAAGTGACCCTCTCCATTGGTGGTCAAGTGATCCCTTCATTGTTAAAGTGACCCCTTCCACTGATGGTCGATGTAGTACTTCTTTATATTGTATGTCAGTGGGAGAAGGACACCCTTACACCAGTGGCCAGTGTAGCATCATCTTCTCTTGATAAGACAGGAGATCAATGTGTCAATGCTCCTACTGCTCCATGAACACTTGGCAACCTCTGGAGGAACCATAGGGGACTATAAAACCTTTACTGAAAAGTGGAACTGCAGCAATTAATAACAATAGCCCTTTACTTTGGTAGTTAGTGAAGTGACACCTTCCATTGGTAGTCAGTAAGAAAAGTGTCCCCTTATATTGGAGGTATGTAAAGTGCCCCCATATATTGGCAGTCAGTAAAGAGGTGGCTGCATATATTGGTGGTCAGTGGAGAAGTGACTCCTTACACTGCTGATCAGTGGATAGATTGGTGGTCAGTGGAGAAGTGACTCCTTACACTGGTGATCAGTGGAGAGATTGGTGGTCAGTGGAGAAGTGACTCCTTACACTGGTGATCAGTGGATAGATTGGTGGTCAGTGGAGAAGTGACTCATTACACTGGTGATCAGTGGAGAGATTGGTGATCAGTGGAGAAGTGACCCCTCACTGTTGGTGGTCAGTGTAGTACTTCTTTATATTGCATGTCAGTGGGAGGAGGACACCCTTACAATGGTGGTCAGTGTAGCATCATCTTATCTTCATGGCCAAGCAAGAGATCAATCCGTCAATGCTCCCAGGGCTCAAGGAATACTTTGCAACCATTGGAGGAACCATAAGGGGGTTGATAGAACCCTGGCTGAAAAAGCCTTTACCTTACAGTTCATGGCTCCGTTTTGGAGATATTACCCTACTTTTCATTCCAGGGACACTAGGTCAAGAAATGAGTGATTGGGGGGGTCACTTGGACAGGAAGGTACAACGCAATCCAAGTTCCCCATACAAATTAGTGGTGTTGGTCTCTGATTGGAGAGATTTCCTATCATTTTGCCTTCCTCCAACATCCTATCACCAGGACCGGGAAGTGGGGGGCAAACCTCACCAGGCAGCAACTTTACCCAGACACAGTGTTTAAGCCTAACCTGCACTAACACATTTTTTGAGGGGGCTAAATCTATGTTTTAACAGAAATCTATCTATCGGTCAGCGGTTCCTGCAGTTCTCTCTGTGCAGATTTCCTTTCAATGAAATGGCAACTTGCTATTTTTAGCGAATAAATTCTAGTTAAAATAAGTGCACTCAACCATGGTTCCATGGAACCCTAAGGTTCCCTCAAAGGTCGCTAGAAGTTCCTTGAGCTTTGGCTGGTTGACCTCCCATCTGATGGTGCCTAAATAGTCCTGTAAAGGTGCATTGTTCCCATTGACCACCAATGAATTGGTTTTATGAGGGGTCTCCTCAGACCTGAAAGTTATTTCAAGGGTTCATCTAGGGCAGCCATTCTCAACCAGGATTACGTAGACCCCTAAGGTTCCCTCAGAGGTCGCTAGGAGTTCCTTGAGCTTTGGCTGGTTGACCTCCCATCTGATGGTGCCTAAATAGTCTGTAAAGAGTGCATTCTTCTCATTGACCACCAATGAGTTGGTTGTATGAGGGGTTTCCTCAGACCTGAAAGTTATTTCAAGGGTCCATCTAGGGCAGCCATTCTCAACCAGGATTCCGTAGAACCCTAAGGTTCCCTCAGAGGTCGCTAGGAGTTCCTTGAGCTTTAACTGATGGACCTTCCATTTAATGTTGTCTGCATATTTTCATGAACAAGACCGCTTGGCAACACCAGTGATGTGAACTTTCTATTTCTAAGGGTGGCAATGTGACCACCAAAGTTCAGGGGCATTTTTCTCACCGATGAATCGCTTTTAGCAAGGGTTCCTCTGGGGTGAAAAGGTTGAGAAAGGCTGCTTTAATGGGTTTCGGTAAGCCCTTTGTATATGTTTACTTGAAAACCAATTTGGATGAGGCTTGCATATTTATTTTCTTGCTTGCTGTTTCGGTCATATTTATATATTGAATAATATATATGTAAATATGTAATGCTCCCCCTAGTGGCTATATAGCATGAATTCTGATTAGCATCGTAACTAAAAGCGGAGTTCCACCCAAAAGTGGAACTTCCACTTTAAGCATCCCTCGCCCCCTTACATGCCACATTTGGCATTTAATTATTTCCGGGCGGGGAGCGGGTACCTGGTTTTAACAGGTACTTTCTGTCCCACTTCCTCCTTCCGTTGCTTGGCTGCCTAGGCGGCCCCTCCCTTTCTACAATCTTCTGGGACACGTCACCGGTCCCAAAAGATTGCCTGGCCACTAGGAGAGTGCAGTGTGAAGCCGCAAGCTGTCATGGCCGGGTGCCAACAGTTGCTATGACTGAAACCCCCCCCCCCCCAGTACATAGCTTTGCCCCCTTCGTCCCCCGAGCACAAATACCCCCCCCCCCCCCCAAAAAAAATCACCCCTCCTAGAACAAATCCTCCACCCCTCACAGTACCCCTCTGAGTACACATCCCCCCTGCTAGAACAAATACCCCCCTCCTAGCACAATCACCCCCCAATCATACACCCCCCCAAAAAAAAGAAAACAAATTCCCCCCCCCCCCCCCCCCCACCCCCCCCCCCCAAAAAAGAAAACAAATTTTGTTGGCACAAATCCCCTCCCTACCATATTACCTCTTCTAGCACAAATCCCCCCGCCTAGCACAAATCCTCTTCTCCCACCCCCCCTTGCAACACAAATCCCCCTGAATCACCACTCCTAGCAACCCCCACCCAAATTTCCTCTCCTAGAACAATTTCTTTCCCATGCTGCCCCCCAAATTCCTCCCACCAACACAAATCCCTCCCTCAATCTCTTTGTGATTGTGCCCCCCCCCCCCTCCACCTCACATGGTACCACAGTACCCAGGGCAGCCACCCCTGGATGCACACGCAGCAAAAATTGGCTCAGCACGGAGGATGGGTCTCGGTGCCTGTCTGAACGAGCCCTTAAAGTACAATTACACATTTGCTACATAAACCCCAAACCTTGCAAATGGGACTCATTTGCCAAGAAAAAAGGAAATTCTCCTTCTGGCACAAATCCCCTCCCTACCATATTACCTCTTCTAGCACAAATCCTCTTCTCCAACTCCCCCTTGCAACACAAATCCCCCTGAATCACCACTCCTAGCACCCCCCCCCCCACCCAAATTCCCTCCCCTAGAACAATTTCTTTCCCATGTTGCCCCCCAAATTCCTCCGCCCAACACAAATCCCCTCAATCGCTTTGTGGTGCCCCCCCCCCCCCCGCCCCTCAAATGTAATAGGACAATTTTTCCTCTTGTGGGACTTTGGGAGACAGAAGTCTTCAAAATTATATCAAAATATAGTTTTATTAGAAAGAGTTAAAACATGAAGGCAATAACATGGTACCACAGTGCCCAGGGCAGCCACCCCTTGTTGCACACGCAGCAAAAATTGGCTCAGCATGGAGGATGGGTCTCAGTGCCCGTCTGAACGAGCCCTTAAAGTACAATTACACATTTGCTCCAAAAAAAACCAAACCTCGAAAATGGGACTCCTTTGCCAATAAAGTCTTACCGGCTCCAGCTCAAGTCACGCATCGTATCCCGTCTGGTTCGACACCGCAAACTCACCGGCCCACCTGCTATTTTACTCTTATATTGCTTTAACTACCATGTTACTGGACATATTTAATGGTCACAGATGTTTTATTCTTCCCACTTGTACCCGTTGGTTGGCATCTGCCTAAAATATGGTTCACCGTTGTATATGTGCTTGATATAGCCAAGCTCCATGATAGCTCAGTTCATCTAAAGTCAAGCTTGGGTTTACTCTCTCCTCCGTCCTACACACTTCCTTTCCTCGTCGTCCTCCCTCAGATACAACCACATTTCACATATATTCTGGTCCATGATAGTGTCATGCATATGTTAATTTGCTGCATTGTCCTTGGTATTGTATGTTCATAAGTAAGACCAATAAAGTCTTAAAAACGAAAATCCTGGAACCCATACTTACCTCTCAGTGGTGGTTGCCTTTAAAGCTCCTATTGCTGGTCGCACATGTAACTCAGCATGGACATGAACGGAGATGTTCTCCTAGCAATCTTTTTGGCAGGTATATGGCTACAGTTGAATCTATAGTGGAGTTATTGTGTAGCGATGGACAAGTTTTCTGCAATGAGGTAGACCCCGCCACCACCACCACAGAGAGATAAGTCGGCACTGGGGAGATGTGGGCATTCCCACAACCCTTTGTTTCAGGGTTGTGGGGAAAAAAACCTTAGAGCTTTAAGCAGAACTTCACCTGAAAAGTGGAGTCCCACTGATTTGCTTCCTTCCCCCGCCCCCCCAGCCTGTAACGGAGTTAAAGGTTTCCTCTTTGGTGGAGTGGAGTCATTGTGTAGCACTGGACAAGTTTTCTACAATGAGGTAGACCCCGCCACCACCACCACGGAGAGATAAGTCGGCACTGGGGAGATGTAGGCATTCTAGTTTGGATTAAGTTAGGGGGCTGGGGGTTTTATTTAGTAGCAAAAGTGTAATGCCCCGTACACACGATTGGACCTTTTTATTTTTGTTTCAGGGTTGTGGGGAAAAAAACCTTAGAGCTTTAAGCAGAACTTCACCCGAAAAGTGGAGTCCCACTGATTTGCTTCCTTCCCCTCGCCCCCCCAGCCTGTAACGGAGTTAAAGGTAGACATGTGCAATTCGTTTCGTTATTTTCGTTTTTTTCGTTTTCGTACGAATGAACGAACGATTCACTAAAAATTTTAACGAATCGTTCGAACGAATCCGAAAATAACGAAAATCCGAAAAAAACAAACTAGAAACAACGAATGAAAAAAATCCGAAAAACGAAAACGGGAACAACGAAAATGAAAATGAACGAAAAAATTCGTACATTTGTAACTTTTTTTTTTTTTGTTGAATTGGTAATTTTCCGTGTCCCTTACAATGGTGCTGCTTAACGTGCTTCGAATAGATTGAATGAAAAAATTCGAACATTCGTAACTTTTTATTCGATTCGTAATTTTCCGTGTCTCTTACAATTCGTAACTTTTTATTTTTTTTCGATTCGTAATTTTCCGTGTCTCTTAAAATGTAATAATAGCATACACATTATATAACATTATGAATTATGCTCCGATTACGAATCTACGAATAACTACAAATGCGTCCGAATTTCGAATGAACGAAAATTAAACTAACGGAAAAACGAATCAACGAAAAAATAACTCTTACGAATGTACGAATCGTTACGAATACGAACACCGACGACTTACGAATTTACGAATCGTTACGAATCAACGGAAACGAAAAAAAACAAAACGAAAATAACAAATTTTTTTGTTGTGCACATGTCTAGTTAAAGGTTTCCTCTTTGGTGGAGTGGAGTCATTGTGTAGCACTGGACACGTTTTCTACAATGAGGTAGACCCCGCCACCACCACGGAGAGATAAGACGGCACTGGGGAGATGTGGGCATTCTAGGTTGGATTAAGTTAGGGGGCTGGGGGTTTTATTTAGTAGAAAATGTGTAATGCCCCGTACACACGATCGGACTTTCCGCCAACAAAACCGTGGAATTTTGTTCGAAGGTTGTTGGCTCAAACTTGTCTTGCATACACACGGTCACATAAATGTTGGCCAACAATTACGAACATGAGAACGTGGTGACGTACAAGACGTAAGACCAGCCGAGAAAAACGAAGTTCAATAGCCAGTGCAGCTCCTTCTGCTTGATTCCGAGCATGCGCAAACTTTTGTGGGACGGACTTGTGTACACACGATCGGACTTTCCGCCAACAAAACCGCGGGTTTTTCTTCGAAGGTTGTTGGCTCAAACTTGTCTTGCATACACACGGTCACATAACTGTTGCCAACAATTACCAACGTGAGAACGCGGTGACGTACAAGACGTAAGACGAGCCGAGAAAAAACGAAGTTCAATAGCCAGTGCGGCTCCTTCTGCTTGATTCCGAGCATGCGCAAACTTTTGTGGGACGGACTTGTGTACACACGATCGGACTTTCTGGACAACAACGTTTTGTTGGCGGAAAATTTGAGAACCTGCTAAGAAACATTTGTTGGCGGAAAGTCCGACGGCAAATGTTCGATGGAGCATACACGCGGTCAGACTTTCCGACAACAAGCTCACATCCAACATTTTACCGTCAGAAAATCCGACCGTGTGTATGCGGCATAACTGTACTTTAAATTGTATGTAAAGCTAAAACTTGTTTTCTTAGCTTCGAGGGTACCCCACCTTGATTGTCGCACAGTAAACCACGCCTAGCTTGTCGCCCAAAAAGGAGCAGGAGTTTATTTTCGGGGGACAAACCCACATAGGGCAGCCCGATCAAGTGAATTTTACCCTATGCGACACACAGAATCGCTTCAAAATGGCGGGAAAACACTAGTTTCTGCTACGAGGTATTGTGAACGGGGCCTTAAAAAGATGGCTGTCTAATGCGGCGTACACACGGTCGGAATTTCCGATGGAAACAGTCCGATGGGAGCTTTTCATCTGATTTTCCGACCGTGTGTATGCCCATCGGTCTTTTTCTGTCGGAATTTCCGACGGACTTTGGATTGAGAACCTGTTCTTAATTTTTCCGACTGAAATCAAATTTTCCGATCGTGTGTATGCAATTCCGACACGCAAAATTCCGACACATGCTCGGAAACAATTCGACGCATGCTCGGAAGCATTAAACTTCCCTTTTATAGTGCCGTTGAACGTGTTGTATGCCGCGGTGTTATTGACCGTCGGAATTTGGTGTGATCGTGTGTAGGCAACACAGTTTGAGCGAAATTCCGTCGGAATTCTGACGGGAAAACTATCAGAGCTTTTTCCGACAAGAATTCCGACCGCATGTACGCGGCGTAAGAGAAGATTTCCCTTCGATTTGGAGAGATTTCCTCTAAAGTTCCTGTCTTTTTCCAGGGGAGGAAGTGATGGAAAATCTCCCCAATAGAAAGAAGGAAAAACCTGGCAGAGGTCTTAACTCTATCCAAATTAATAAAAAAAAAAAGGTTTTGGCTTTACACAAACTTCAGGATAGGCTTATCTTTGGTAGCATCTTTCGTTACCCACAATGCTCTGTAATCAGTTTTTCAAAGCCAGTGTCACTACCCCAGTGAAAGGATTCGTCGCCGAGGGCGCTCAATACAGATTGGAAAACAGGTTCCCAGAATGCAAAGCTGTCTCCTCTTTGTGGTGTTAACTTTTGTAAATAATCAAACTTGTATATATCATTTTTTGAGTTAAAACTTATTTTTTTCTTTCTTTCCTGTAGCTTTTGTTTTAATAAGGCGAGTTAAATCGCCAAAACTCCATGTGGATTTCAATTTTTTAAGGAAGGGTAGCAAAAAAAAAAAAAACGTATAAATTGATGAATAAAAGGTGGTTTCTGTTAAAGCGTCCTTTTATTTTTGTTTCAGGGTTGTGGGGGGGGAAAAAACCTTAGAGCTTAAAGCAGAACTTCCCCCGAAAAGTGGAGTCCCACTGATTTGCTTCCTCCCCCGCCCAGCCTGTAACAGAGTTAAAGGTTGTCTCTTTGGGCAAGTACCAATTTTTCATCGGTACCCGCTCCCACTTGTGCAAGCCTCGCTTTGGAAAGAATGACGTCCCTTGCCCCATTTCCTGCAGCTTTCTGGGACAGGTCACGTGTTCCAGGAGGCTACAGGGCCATTCACAGAGCGCTGCACGAGCCCGCACATGCATGGTGGTGAGCCGGCTGTGGTTTCCGCACATGCATGGTGGTGAGCCGGCTGTGGTTTCCGCACATGCATGGTGGTGAGCCGGCTGTGGTTCCCGCGCATGCATGGTGGTGAGCCGGCTGTGGTTCCCGCGCATGCATGGCGGTGAGCCGGCTGTGGTTCCCGCACATGCATGGCGGCGAGCCGGATGTGGTTCCCGCGCATGCATGGCGGCGAGCCGGCTGTGGTTCCCGCGCATGCATGGCGGCGAGCCGGCTGTGGTTCCGGCGCATGCATGGCGGCGAGCCGGCTGTGGTTCCGGCGCATGCATGGCGGCGAGCCGGCTGTGGTTCCGGCGCATGCATGGCGGCGAGCCGGCTGTGGTTCCGGCGCATGCATGGCGGCGAGCCGGCTGTGGTTCCGGCGCATGCATGGCGGCGAGCCGGCTGTGGTTCCGGCGCATGCATGGCGGCGAGCCGGCTGTGGTTCCGGCACATGCATGGCGGCGAGCCGGCTGTGGTTCCGGCGCATGCATGGTGGCGAGCCGGCTGTGGTTCCGGCACATGCATGGTGGCGAGCCGGATGTGGTTTCCGCACATGCATGGCGGTGAGCCGGCTGTGGTTCCCGCACATGCATGGCGGTGAGCCGGATGTGGTTCCCGCACATGCATGGCGGTGAGCCGGATGTGGTTCCCGCACATGCATGGCGGTGAGCCGGCTGTGGTTCCTCAGCAGGCTCCTATATACAAAATGGCGGAGCCGGGGACTCGCAGTGCTAAGAAGAACTGGCTGCAGAAAGAGAGCGCTGGAATCCAGGAACTGGTAAGTCCCTTATTTTTAAAAGTTAACAGCTATTGTATTACATGCATGGTGGTAAGCCGGCTGTGGTTCCGGCGCATGCATGGTGGTGAGCCGGCTGTGGTTCCGGCGCATGCATGGTGGCGAGCCGGATGTGGTTCCGGCGCATGCATGGTGGCGAGCCGGCTGTGGTTCCGGCGCATGCATGGTGGCGAGCCGGCTGTGGTTCCGGCGCATGCATGGTGGCGAGCCGGATGTGGTTCCCGCACATGCATGGTGGTGAGCCGGCTGTGGTTCCTCAGCAGGCTCCTATATACAAAATGGCGGAGCCGGGGACTCGCAGTGCTAAGAAGAACTGGCTGCAGAAAGAGAGCGCTGGAATCCAGGAACTGGTAAGTCCCTTATTTTTAAAAGTTAACAGCTATTGTATTACATGCATGGTGGTAAGCCGGCTGTGGTTCCGGCGCATGCATGGTGGTGAGCCGGCTGTGGTTCCGGCGCATGCATGGTGGTGAGCCGGCTGTGGTTCCGGCGCATGCATGGTGGTGAGCCGGCTGTGGTTCCGGCGCATGCATGGTGGTGAGCCGGCTGTGGTTCCGGCGCATGCATGGTGGTGAGCCGGCTGTGGTTCCCGCGCATGCATGGCGGTGAGCCGGATGTGGTTCCCGCAATAAGCGTATATTGATTGGTTTGCGCAAAAGTTATAGCGTCTACAAAATAGGGGATAGTTTTATGGCATTTTTATTAAAACTTTTTTTTTTTTTTTACTAGTAATGGCGGCGATCAGCGATTTATATTGTGACTGCGACATTATGGCGGACACGTCTGACAATTTTGACACATTTTTGGGACCATTGGCATTAATACAGCGATCAAAAATGCATTGATTACTGTAAAAATGTCACTGGCAGTATGGGGGTTAACAACTAGGGGCGGGGAGGGGTTAAGTGTGACCTGTGTGTTTTCTTTACTGTAGGGGGGCGTGGCTTGGCATGTGCCATCACTGATCGTCTTTCCCTATGACAGGGAACAGCCGATCAGTGACAGCCTCACTAGGAAGCACGGGGAGAGGTTTGTTTACACCAGTGCTCGACGAATACCAGGCGCCAGGTCGCATTGGCGACTAGAATTAGCGACCTGGCGCCTGGGGCAGCACAGCTGGGGTTATCCTGTCTCCATAGTGCACCCCCGCCGCCGCGCCGGCCGGTAATTGAGGCCCCGACTTTGCGGCCTTGTGCAGTCCTATGGTACCTTCTAGACTCTGGCGCCCTCTTGTGGTGGCCGTTGGTATGACACCCAGCAATGCTAATGGAGCTGTTTTGTTTTGTTTTGACTGCCTGCCTAGCTCCTTCACTTAGAACCCCTAAACATTATATATATTTATTTTTCTAACACCCTAGAGAATAAAATGGCGGTCGTTGCAATACTTTCTGTCACACCGTATTTGCGCAGCGGACTTACAAGCGCACTTTTTTGGGAAAATATAATTTTTTTAATTAAAAAATAACACAACAGTAAAGTTTGCCCAATTGTTTTTTATATTGTGAAAGATAATGTTACGGCGAGTAAATTGATACCAAACATGTCTCGCTTCAAAAATTTGCCCGCTCGTGGAATGGCGACAAACTTTTACCCTTAAAAATCTCCATAGGTGACGTTTAAAAAATTCTACAGGTTGCATGTTTTGAGTTACAGAGGAGGTCTAGTGCTAGAATTATTGCTCTTGCTCTACCAATCACGGTAATACCTCAGATGTGTGTGTGTTTGAACACCGCTTTCATATGCGGGCGCTACTCTTCTGCAAACAAGCTCGGCGGGACGGGGCGCGTTTAAATTTTTTTTTTCTTATTTATTTTAACTTTTAATTTTTTCACTGTTCTTTTGAAAAAAAAATTGTGCAACTTTTATTCCTATTACAAGGAATGTAAACACCCCTTGTAATAGAAAAAAGCATGACAGGACCTCTTAAATATGAGATTTGGGGTCAAAGACCTCGGATCTCATATTTACACTAAAATGCAAAAAAAAAATTGCCATTTGAAAAAAAATAAATAAAAAATGTCCCTTTTTAACCACTTTCAGACCGGACCAATTTGCAGCCAAAGGACCAGGCCGCTTTTTGCGATTCGGCACTGCGTCGCTTTAACTGACAATTGCGCGGTCGTGCGACGTGGCTCCCAAACAAAATTGACGTCCTTTTTTTTCCCACAAATAGAGATTTCTTTTGGTGGTATTTGATCGCCCCTGCGGTTTTTATTTTTTGCGCTATAAACAAAAATAGAGTGACAATTTAGAAAAAAATGCATTATTTTTTATTTTTTGCTATAATAAATATCCCCAAAAAATATATAAAAAAACATTTTTTTTCCTCAGTTTAGGCCGATACGTATTCTTCTACATATTTTTGGTAAAAAAAAAATCGCAATAAGCGATTATTGATCGGTTTGCGCAGAAGTTATAGCGTTTACAAGATAGGGGATAGTTTTATAGCATTTTTATTAATAAATTTTTTTTTATTATTAATGGCGGAGATCTGCGATTTTTTTTTGTGACTGCGACATTATGGCGGACACATCGGACATTTTTGACACATTTTTGGGACCATTGTCATTTATACAGCAATTAATGCATTTAAATGCATGGATTTCTGTATAAATGACACTGGCAGTTTAGGGGTTAACCACAAGGGGGCAGTGAAAGAGTTAAGTATGCCTAGGGGTGTGTTTTTTACTGTGGGGGGGGCGTGGCTGTCAGCTAGTGAATGCTGATCTCTGCTCCAATCACAGGGAGCAGAGATCGGCGTCACTAGTTGCTAGGCAGAACGGGGAGATGCTGTTTATCTCGGCATCTCCCCGTTCAGCCGCTCCGTGAGACGATCGCGGGAGTCCCCGCGGCGATCGAGTCCGGACTCACGGGGGTCCCGACCGCCGCTCCCGGCGCGCTCCCGATGGCACGGACAGGCTAAAGGAGGGACGTATATATACGCCCTCCTGCCTGTACGTGCCATTCTGTCGACGTATATCGTCGTGCGCCGGTCGGCAAGTGGTTAAAGAGCTATGGGCAGAAGTGACGATTTGAAGTCGCTTCTGCCCTGCAATGACTTGGAGACAGGCGGGGGCCATCTTCCCCTCACTCGTCTCCATGTTGTTAAAAAAAAAAAAAAAAACCTGGCTCCTAACTTTTTTTAGCTGGCTCCTAGATTCCAAGCAAATTTGTCAAGCCCTGGTTTACACTTACCTCTCCCAGTTCTTCAGCTCTGTGACCCGATCGCGGGACAGCGGCGGCGTTCGGGTCCGCGAGTCCCGCAGCCACAGAGCCCAGGACTGGGTCATGAGGGTGGTGTGCGCGACCCATGGCTGGACTCTTAAAGGTCAACGTACCTGTACGTACTTGTGCCCAGCTGTGCCATTCAGCCGACGTACATCGGCGTTAGGCGGTCCTTAACCACTTGCCTACCGGGCCTATTTTGGCCTATTTTCCTTCATGTAAACATCATCATTTTTTTGCTAGAAAATTACTCAGAACCCCCAAACATTGAGTACGTTTTTTTTTTTTAGCAGACACCCTAGGGAATAAAATGGCGGTCATTGCAACTTTTTATCTCACACGGTATTTGCGCAATAATTTTTCAAGCGCCTTTTTTGGGGAAAAAAAACGGTTTCATGAATTAAAAAAATAAGAAAACAGTAAAGTTAGCCCAATTTTTTTTATATAATATGAAAGATGATGTTACGCCGAGTAAATAGATACCAAACATGTCACTCTTTAAAATTGCGCACAACCGTGGAATGGCGCCAAACTTCGGTACTTAATAATCTCCATAGGCAACGCTTTAATATTTTTTTACTGGTTATCAGTTTAGAGTTACGGAGGAGGTCTAGTGCTAGAATTGTTGCACGCGCTCTAACGCACGCGGCGATACCTCACATGTGTGGTTTGAGCGGCGTTTACATATGCGGGCGGGACTTGCGTGTGCGTTAGCTTCTGATCGCGAGCTACAGGGGACAGGGGCGTTTTAATTTTTTATTTATTTATTTATTTTTATTTTACTTAATTTTTTTTATTTTTACACTTTTTAAAAAAAAAAAAAATTTTTGGATCACTTTTATTCCTATTACAAGGAATGTAAACATCCCTTGTAATAGGAATGTATGTGACAGGTCCTCTTTTTGGAGAGATGTGGGGTCAATAAGACCCCCACATCTCTCCTCCAGCTGGAAAGCATGAGATCGGTAAAAAATTTTTTACCGATCTCATGCTGACAGCCGCGATCGCGGCTTTGTTTACTTCCGGGTACCGGGCGTGACGTCATAACATCGCGCCCGGGCCTCCGATGGTCATAGAGATGACTGGTGACCATCTGGTCTCCGGAAATCTCTATGCTCGTCATTCGGTGGCGGGCGATTCTTTCTCCGGGCCCCCGATGGCACGGGAGAGCCCGGAGAAGCACCGGATGGCGGCGGGAGGGGGGGACGTCCCCTCCCGCTGCCTATGAGAACGATCAGGCGGCGGAACTCCGCTATGATCGTTCTTATGGTGCACAGGATCGCCGGCCGGTAAAAATGATATCTGAATGATGCCAATAGCTGCACGCATTATTCAGATATCACCACTCAAAGTCAAGGACGTCATATGACGTCCTTGGTCGGCAAGTGGTTATAAAGGAGGAACTGCAGTCTGCTCACATCATTTGTAATAAAAACACCTTTGCCATTCTGAAGCTTCCCTCCAACTACTTTGCATATTATTTTATATACAGTGCCTTGCAAAAGTATTCACCCCCCTTGGCATTTTTCGTGTTTTGTTGCTTCACAACCTGGAATTAACGTGGATTGTTTGAGGATTTGCATCATTTAATTTACAGAACACGCCCACAACTTTGAAGATGTTTTTTTTTTTATATACAGAAGATTTAATAAATGGAAAGTTGAAAAAATGACTGAAGTTCCGCTTTAAGTCCAAAGTAAGCGACAAAACGTTGTCCGTGTGCATTAATACCAGAAGGATTTTCTTTGATTTCTGGTCTCTATAATGCCCATTTTCTCCACAATCTCCTCCTGAAAGGTTTTTAGGGACGGGACGTAGGTCTTCTCCAAAGCGTCTTCCACAGAGGTGTCTTTGGCGCCATCTAGACAAAAATCAGAAAAAAAATTTATAAAATATGGTGATGGAGACATCTTGTGGAAAGTGAGCGGTATTGCAGCCTCTTGTGGTGCACTGGTACAATGGAGACCTCTAGTGAAGAAATAGGGGAAGTTCAGGAAAGTGTAAAGCTCCAGGGAAAGAAGGAACGACTGGGCAGATGAGGCATTCATCGCCAACGCAGAAGCAGATAAATATCCAATGAACATAACTAAACTCTACTGATGTAAAACCAATAGTACAGTGGTTCTTAACCTCAGTCCTCATTACCCCCCACCAGGCCATGTTTTGGGAATTTCCCTTAGATAAATTAGCTGTCCAAAATACCAAGCCATTGGCTTAGATTTAAAGCACCTGTGCAAGATAAAAGGAAAGCCTGCAAACATGGCCTGGTGGGGGGGGGGGGGGGGGGGGGGGGGGGGGGGGGGGGGGGGGGGGCCGGGGGGGGGGGGGACGGGGGGGTGGGGGGGGGGGGGGGCGGGGGGGGGGGGGGGGGGGGGGGGGGGGGGGGGGTAATGAGGACTGAGGTTAAGAACCACTGCAATAGTACATAGTGATTTGAAAGCACTGTTATTCCTATGCAGAGTACCTGATATGCCTTAACCACTTCAATACCGGGCACTTACACCCCCTTCCTGCCCAGGCCAATTTTTCAGCTTTCAGCGCTGTCGCACATTGAATGACAATTGTGCGGTCATGCAACACTGTACTCCATAAGAAATGTATATTTTTTCACACAAATAGAGCTTTTTTTTTTATTTATTTTTATTTTTTTTTTATTATTATTATAAAGACCGAAAAAGAGCAAAAAAGAAAATTGCATTTTTCTTTGTTTCTGATATAACATTTTGCAATAATAACCCAAATCCATGTAAATTAGTCTGTAGGAAAAAAGTTAGAGTCCACAAACTATGGGGCGGCCTTAAAATGTCAAGACAGTACAGATATCCCCCCTAATGAGCCATTATTTTTATTTTTATTTTTTTTTAGAAAGTAGACAGTCCAAGGTATTTGGAAAGAGGCATGGTGAGTTTTCTGAAGTTGTAATTTTTTAATCAGTTTTTTGGAAAATTAAGACCTTTTTAAATTAATTTTTTTTTTTTTTCCCTTCAATTTTTTTTTTTTAATTTACATACTGTGACCAGTGGAGCGTCATCATACAACTGGTGTGGTGGTGATCAGGGACACTGACTGGAGAGACAGTAATCCAATTTTTGATATATTAAAAAAAAAAAAAAAAGAGATCGAACACACACACACACACACACACACACACACACACACACACACACTAATTAATTGATTAGATATATTTTTTTATTATTAATTAGGAGAGTATATAGATGATATCTCCCAATAAATAATAATAAAAATATATATCTATTATCCTAATAAATATATATTTTTTTATTATTATTTATTAGGAGATATGTAATATAACAGTTTTATATATTTGTTATATTACACATACACACGGAGATTATATATATTAAAAAATGTATGTATAAAAAAAATTGTTATATTACATATCTCCAAATAAATAATAATAAAAAAAATATATATCTATATATTATCCTAATAAATAAAAAAAATAGATCTATTTTTTTTATTATTTATTTGGAGATATCTATATATTTTTTATTTATTAGGATAATATATAGATATACATTTTTTATTAGAAGATATATTTTTTTATTAGGAAAATGTATAGATATCTATATATCTATTTATTAGGATAATATATATATATATATATATATATATATATATATATATATATATATATATATATATATATATATATATATATAATATATATTTTTTTTTTTTTTTTTTTTTTTTTTTTCCATTTATTATTAGGAGATATGTAATAACAATTTTTTTTTTTTTAAAACAGGAGACCAGAGCTATACTGTGTTACCATAGTACTACTCTAGAAAGGGGTCAGGATTTTTTATTTTATTTTTTTAACACATTAGGATTGCTTATATCAGTGATTTTCACTGGTATAAACAATCATTTCTACTGAATGAAATGGATTCAGTGTGTATTGTTGTGATTAGCCCTGTCTGTACCATGTGATCATTTTTGACCAATCACCGCTAGCAACACAATTGTACACATTAAATGACATAAAAAGGAAGCCATCTATTGTGTACAATCGTCATGTGATCTGCTGCGATTGGTTCTGAGCGTCAGCAAAATGGCAGCTTCCAGCAAGAAGAAACGGGAGCAATGCTGGAGACAATTTACAGAACACTCATTTTGGTAGTGTGGAATGTGTGTTCCCTGCTATAGAACATTTATTTTATCAAGTTGTTGGGTGAAGTTCTGCTATAAGCTGGGGGTACTGAGCAGGTCCCTCTCTAGGTAACTGCACTTTATATCTGCAGCAGTGTGTTTTATGACAGGTTCTCTTTAAAGTGTATCCAACCAAGAACAAAACTCAGATTCCTGGGCCTCCGACTGGTGCCGGTCCATGGCGTGCTGGGAGCCATGCCGTGCAGTGGAAGCCGGTACAACCTGCACTGCCACCCTCCAACCACCAGAGGGCACCCTTTCCCCTTCTAGCATTACTACTCCCTTCCCTCTCTGGTCAGAGAGGGAGGGAGAAGGAGAAGAAAAAGGGGAGGGAGAAAAAGAGAAGGGGAGGGAGGGAGGAGGAGAACTGGGCTGGGGACAGGATCTAATAGCACTGGTGAGACCCAGGCTGCAGCACCCCCCCCACCACTATCCTTCCCCCTCACAAGGTCACAGACTGCAATACCCAACCCCTCCCTCCCCGAAGTGACAGGCTGCAACCACCACTCCCCTCCCCTTCTAGCTCCCCAGGTGACAAGTTAATGGACAACCCCAGCCCCACCAATTAACGCCCCCTATAAAAAAAAAAAGGTGAAAATTTATATTGAACGGCAATTTTTATGCATTTTCTTTAGTGCCACATCCGGTATTTAAAACTAAAAACAAACCACCACCTGGGTTTTTTTGTATTTAGTTTCCTATATAAAAAAAAAAAAGGCACTCAAGTTCCCACACAATCAGCTTAAAAAAAGGAGCACGCCTGTTACAACCATCGGCAAAGCGCACGCGCAGAAACGCGCTGTATCATTTCCGGTGACGTCAAGACGCCGCTGCGGTCCAGCCCTCCTTCCTGTTTCCAGCCTACACACTACTGAGCTGATGATCGGCGACTGCAAGGAGACCGGGCAGTACAAAACCCAGCAAGCACAGAGACTCAACTTCACAGGACTACTTGATGTGCCTCACCTCACTTACCTAGAGGTAAGTGCTTTTATACATTGTTTAAAATACAAGTCATGCAGTTTTACTTCAGCGGCGCCTCTACTTCTGTCTTTACGTAGCTGGAGATTGCTTCTGCTACCCTCAAGAGGCTCGCCCCAAGTCATGAACTGTTTTATCATCCCCACTGGATCCCCATTGGTTGTCTTATCTAGAGACTTCGTCCCACTATTCGCCACCAACCAGAGGCCTTTTATAGACCACCTGCCCCCTCCCCCCTTTAATATCAGTGATTAACAGCTTGCGCCAATACCATTTTATTGACAAGCTACATAACCCCCGTCCCACCCACTGATGCACCAGGCTGCAACCACCACCCCACACAAATAACCACCCAACCCCCCCGATCCGTGGAGGGATTGACTTTCCAGCAGCCGGTCCCTGGTGCCGGGGAGGTTTCTGTAGCACAGGAAGGAACTCGCTGGGTTTCTGGCGCCATCGATGGGTATTTCTGGCATTTATATAACAAACATAGAAAAATCAGGTGTTCTGTCCTAAGCTGACAACGCTCCTCATATACAGTACAGCGGGGGAGCAGAGTGACCCTAGAACAGAAGTGTGTTACTGGCAGGATCACCGGGTAAAAAATGAAGAAAAATGCAGCCACCATATCAAAAAGGACATATCCAAGATGCAAGATTTGTCATTTTTGTTCTTGGGATTAGCTGCACTCCGCTCCTTCTATACAGACACGGGCCTCACCTTTCCACTGCTCTGGGATGATTCCGTCTCGTCTCTGGAATACGGGACGGGGGATGATCCGGCCAGTTCTCACCGACACCCTCACCCGCTCCCCCTCTTCTGTGAACCTCCATTCTGTCTCTGTGGGTTTCCTGAAGAACAAGCTCTGGTTAGTAGGAAGCAATATTATATATCTCCCACTGCCCCCCACCACCCGATCACCATCGAGTTCTCAATCCCCACCACCGATACCATCAAGTTCTCAATCTCCCCCCCCCCCACCACCGATTACCATCGAGTTCTCAACCCCCCCCCCCCACTCCCTTACCATCGAGTTCTCAATCCCCCCCCCCACTCCCTTACCATCGAGTTCTCAATCCCCCCCCCCACTCCCTTACCATCGAGTTCTCAATCCCCCCCCCACCACCCTTACCATCGAGTTCTCAATCCCCCCCCCGCACCTCCCTTACCATCGAGTTCTCAATCCCCCCCCCCACCTCCCTTACCATCGAGTTCTCAATCCCCCCCCCCCCCCGCACCTCCCTTACCATCGAGTTCTCAATCCCCCCCCCCCCCCCCCACTCCCTTACCATCGAGTTCTCAACCCCCCCCCCCCCACCACTCCCTTACCATCGAGTTCTCAATCCCCCCCCCCCCCACCTCCCTTACCATAGAGTTCTCAATCCCCCCCCCCCCCCACTCCCTTACCATAGAGTTCTCAATCCCCCCCCCCACTCCCTTACCATCGAGTTCTCAATCCCCCCCCCACCACCCTTACCATCGAGTTCTCAATCCCCACCCCCACCACCCTTACCATCGAGTTCTCAATCCCCACCCCCACCACCCTTACCATCGAGTTCTCAATCCCCACCCCCACCACCCTTACCATCGAGTTCTCAATCCCCACCCCCACCACCCTTACCATCGAGTTCTCAATCCCCCCCCCCACCACCCTTACCATCGAGTTCTCAATCCCCCCTCCACCCTTACCATAGAGTTCTCAATCCCCCCCCCACCTCCCTTACCATAGAGTTCTCAATCCCCCCCCCCCACCTCCCTTACCATAGAGTTCTCAATCCCCCCCCCCACCACAATCCCCCCCCCTCCACAACCACCCCACCACCTCCCCCCCTCCACACCCCTCCACCACCCTCTCCAAATCCCCCCCCCACCCCCACTCCCTTACCATCGAGTTCTCAATCCCCACCCCCACCACCCTTACCATCGAGTTCTCAATCCCCACCCCCACCACCCTTACCATCGAGTTCTCAATCCCCCCCCCCCCACCCTTACCATCGAGTTCTCAATCCACCCTTACCATCGAGTTCTCAATCCACCCTTACCATCGAGTTCTCAATCCACCCTTACCATCGAGTTCTCAATCCCCCCCCCACTCCCTTACCATCGAGTTCTCAATCCCCCCCCCCACTCCCTTACCATCGAGTTCTCAATCCCCCCCCCCCCCCACTCCCTTACCATCGAGTTCTCAATCCCCCCCCCCCCCCCCCACTCCCTTACCATCGAGTTCTCAATCCCCCCCCCCACCACCCTTACCATCGAGTTCTCAATCCCCCCCCCCACCTCCCTTACCATCGAGTTCTCAATCCGCCCCCCACCTCCCTTACCATCGAGTTCTCAATCCCCCCCCCCCACCTCCCTTACCATAGAGTTCTCAATCCCCCCCCCACTCCCTTACCATCGAGTTCTCAATCCCCACCTCCCTTACCATAGAGTTCTCAATCCCCCCCACTCCCTTACCATCGAGTTCTCAATCCCCACCTCCCTTACCATCGAGTTCTCAATCCCCCCCCCCCACCACCCTTACCATTGAGTTCTCAATCTTCCCCCCCCCCCCCCCCCCCACCCTTACCATCGAGTTCTCAATCCCCCACCACCCTTACCATCGAGTTCTCAATCCCCCCCCCAACCTTACCATCGAGTTCTCAATCCCCCCCCCCCAACCTTACCATCGAGTTCTCAATCCCCCCCGCACCTCCCTTACCATCGAGTTCTCAATCCCCCCCCCCCCCCCGCACCACCCTTACCATCGAGTTCTCAATCCGCCACCCCCGCACCTCCCTTACCATCGAGTTCTCAATCCCCCCCCCCCCCGCACCTCCCTTACCATCGAGTTCTCAATCCCCCCCCCCCCCCCCCACCTCCCTTACCATCGAGTTCTCAATCCCCCCCCCCCCCGCACCTCCCTTACCATCGAGTTCTCAATCCCCCCCCCCCCCCCCCGCACCTCCCTTACCATCGAGTTCTCAATCCCCCCCCCCCCCCCGCACCTCCCTTACCATCGAGTTCTCAATCCCCCCCCCCCGCACCTCCCTTACCATCGAGTTCTCAATCCCCCCCCCCGCACCTCCCTTACCATCGAGTTCTCAATCCCCCCCCCCCGCACCTCCCTTACCATCGAGTTCTCAATCCCCCCCCCCCACCCTTACCATCGAGTTCTAAATCCCCCCCCCACCCTTAATCCCCCCCCCACCCTTACCATCGAGTTCTAAATCCCCCCCCCCCACCCTTACCATCGAGTTCTAAATCCCCCCCCCCACCCTTACCATCGAGTTCTCAATCCCACACACCATTGAGTCTTCAGTCTCTACCCCCCCCCCCACACCATCGAGTTCTCAATCCCCCCCCACCCACCTCCCTTACCATCGAGTTCTCAATCCCCCCCCCCCCCGCACCTCCCTTACCATCGAGTTCTCAATCCCTCCCCCCCCGCACCTCCCTTACCATCGAGTTCTCAATCCCCCCCCCGCACCTCCCTTACCATCGAGTTCTCAATCCCCCCCCCCCCGCACCTCCCTTACCATCGAGTTCTCAATCCCCCCCCCGCACCTCCCTTACCATCGGGTTCTCAATCCCCCCCCCGCACCTCCCTTACCATCGAGTTCTCAATCCCCCCCCCCCCCCCCCCCCGCACCTCCCTTACCATCGAGTTCTCAATCCCCCCCCCGCACCTCCCTTACCATCGAGTTCTAAATCCCCCCACCCTTACCATCGAGTTCTAAATCCCCCCCCCCCCACCCTTACCATCGAGTTCTCAATCCCACACACCATTGAATCTTCAATCTCTACCCCCCCCCCACACCATCAAGTCCTCAATCTTTACCCCCCCCCCCCCCCACACAATCGAGTTCTCAATCCCCCCCCCACCCTTACCATCGAGTTCTCAATCCCCCCCCACACCTCCCTTACCATCTTCAATCTCTACCCCCCTCTACACACACACCATCAAGTCTTTACTCAACCCCCCCCACCATTGAGTC
>CM053038.1:21379944-21599944 GCA_028564925.1 Lithobates sylvaticus
GGGGACCCCTGGGAGGGGGGAGAATGAACCACAAGAGGAGGGGACCCCTGGGAGGGGGGAGAATGAACCACAAGAGGAGGGGACCCCTGGGGGGGGGGGGAGAATGAACCACAAGAGGAGGGGACCCCTGGGGGGGGGGGGAGAATGAACCACAAGAGGAGGGGACCCCTGGGGGGGGGGGAGAATGAACCACAAGAGGAGGGGACCCCTGGGGGGGGGGAGAATGAACCACAAGAGGAGGGGACCCCTGGGGGGGGAGGAGAATGAACCACAAGAGGAGGGGACCCCTGGGGGGGGGGAGAATGAACCACAAGAGGAGGGGACCCCTGGGGGGGGGGGGGAGAATGAACCACAAGAGGAGGGGACCCCTGGGGGGGGGGGGAGAATGAACCACAAGAGGAGGGGCCCCCTGGGGGGGGGGAGAATGAACCACAAGAGGAGGGGACCCCTGGGGGGGGGGAGAATGAACCACAAGAGGAGGGGACCCCTGGGGGGGGGGAGAATGAACCACAAGAGGAGGGGACCCCTGGGGGGGGAGAATGAACCACAAGAGGAGGGGACCCCTGGGGGGGGGGAGAATGAACCACAAGAGGAGGGGACCCCTGGGGGGGGGAGAATGAACCACAAGAGGAGGGGACCCCTGGGGGGGGAGAATGAACCACAAGAGGAGGGGACCCCTGGGGGGGGGGGAATGAACCACAAGAGGAGGGGACCCCTGGGGGGGGGGAGAATGAACCACAAGAGGAGGGGACCCCTGGGGGGGGGGAGAATGAACCACAAGAGGAGGGGCCCCCTGGGGGGGGGGGAGAATGAACCACAAGAGGAGGGGACCCCTGGGGGGGGGGGGAGAATGAACCACAAGAGGAGGGGACCCCTGGGGGGGGGGGGAGAATGAACCACAAGAGGAGGGGCCCCCTGTGGGGGGGGAGAATGAACCACAAGAGGAGGGGCCCCCTGTGGGGGGGGTGGGAGAATGAACCACAAGAGGAGGGGCCCCCTGTGGGGGGGGGGGGTGGGGGGGGGGGGGGGGGAATGAACCACAAGAGGAGGGGACCCCTGGGGGGGGGAATGAACCACAAGAGGAGGGGACCCCTGGGGGGGGGGGGGAATGAACCACAAGAGGAGGGGACCCCTGGGGGGGAGGAGAATGAACCACAAGAGGAGGGGCCCCCTGGGGGGGGGGAGAATGAACCACAAGAGGAGGGGCCCCTTGGGGGGGGGGAGGAGGAGAATGAACCACAAGAGGAGGGGACCCCTGGGGGGGGGTGAACCACAAGAGGAGGGGACCCCTGGGAAGGGGGAGAATGAACCACAAGAGGAGGGGCCCCCTGGGGGGGGGGGGGAGAACCCCTGGGGGGGGGGGAACCCACCAGGAGGAGGGGCCCCCTTGGGGGGGGGAGGAGAATGAACCACAAGAGGAGGGGCCCCCTTGGGGGGGGGGAGAATGAACCACAAGAGGAGGGGACCCCTGGGGGGAGGAGAATGAACCACAAGAGGAGGGGGGGGGGGGAGACCCCTGGGGGGGGGGGGAATGAACCACAAGAGGAGGGGACCCCTGGGGGGATGGGGAGAATGAACCACAAGAGGAGGGGACCCCTGGGGGGATGGGGAGAATGAACCACAAGGGGGGGGGGGCTGGGAAACAGGATCCAGTGACCCCCAAGAAGAAAGATTTAGGGTGCAGAGAAGGGGTCCCTAGTAAGCATAACCCAGGGGCCAATCTGCAGACCCTCTCTCTGCACACCAGTGCCCTCCATCATCTGCAGAACAAAACTATCACCATCCACAGATCATCACACAGGAGGAATACACACACTCACCTCCATACAGCAATGACACCTCCCCTCCTCCACACAGGAAGCCGGAGCAACTTCACTTCCGCCCTCCCTTACACGTCCTATCACTGAGCTCACAGATCGTCCTCTCTATGGTGCCGTACTGGATCCTGGGAGTTGTAGTTTGAGAGTTTTTTTTTTTTTACCCTAACAAGCTTTATTGTACATTCTCTGTTTGAACAATTAAACACTGTGTTTTCAGCTGTAGATTCGGTCTCCTCTCGTGAAGATGTCACGTATTCCCGCGGTAACACCGAATGTCACCCCCTGCCGTCGGGATGCATAGCTCCCAACTGTCCCTGATTTTGAGGGACTGTACCTGATTTGGAGCAATGTCCCTCTGTCCCTATATATATATATATATATATATATATATATATAAATTTTAAAAGCCAGTCTAAAGGAATAGTAGTGGTAAAAAAAAAAATCCTTTGTGGATTTAAAGTGGTGTTTCCCCCTAAAAAATAAAAAAAGGCTTAAAAATCCTAAAAAAAAGAAAATTGGAAATTGTTTTTTTTTACATACCGTTTTACATACCATACATTTTTTTTTACATACCGAGTGGAGGTTACCCCCAAAGTCATAGCCGGCCTAAAGGGGGTTAGTACCAGACCAGACCTAAAGGACCGAGTAACATATCTCCCAATCATCCCCGATTCAGCCGGACTGACCTAATTTATCTTTCCTGGCTAGTGCAGGAACCTCCCCATATTGCTTGTGTAGCGCCATAACCCCCTGCGGGGCGGCTATGTATTTTCTGGGCTTACCGATTACCTCCTCCTTGCAGCTCGTCGTTCGTTGTCTAGGGGTTCCCAGGGTTCGTACCAGAATTCGTGATTCAGAATTAACAAAGTCTCTGCCACAGACTAGGTTGTAACCGAAGGATGGGTTAGGAACTTTTCCTATGGTACCTGGATCTTTCAGCCGTTGCTGTGATACCGTAGGAAATGTGTCCATACAATCTCAGCTCCCAGGCTCTTACCGAGCAGCCAGCTTCATGGCCCTCCTCCGAAGAGTCCTCCCCTGGTCGCTTGTACAAATTGCTGTGCCTCTCCAATCCTGAGAGGGCACCGGGACACTTCAGAATCCTCCTTCAGTTACTGGGCCTCGAACTAGCCAGTTCCGAGGCTCGGGAACGGATGGATCCCCACCCCACACCATGAGGGCCTCCGGGGCTGGTCAGGGTGACCATGCTTACGGGGGGGCAGCAGACACTCCTGGGTCCGGGACCCCTCGCAGGGTTGGTCCGGAACGGAACCAGAAATCAAAGAGCAAGCCGAACACCCGACTACAGCATCTTAAATACCCCTTCCCAGACTACACAGCGGGGCCAGACGCGCCCAGTGATTGGCTCTGAGAAAGATTGGTACCTAATGCATCCAACCAGACTGCGATCTCAGCCTGTCACAGGTACTCACCTCACCTATGAGCAGGCAGAACTCCAGTACAGCCCAGCCAAACTAACGCCAAAGTAAAAACCTTAAACAATTAACCCCCAGAACTCAGTTACATTTCTGGAAAAACTAAATTTACAGAATAGCGCACACTTTAGAAAGGTGTTGGCGCTATACTTGGTTGGCCGAGTTATCTCCCCGGACCTCTGGGTTGGCCAGGGTAACGCTCCACATCTCCTAATTGGATCTCTTGGTTGGCTGGGGCACCTCCCTGCATCTCTTGGTTGGCTGGGATACCCCCCTTGCATCTCTTGGTTGGCCTGGGCACCTCCCTGCATCTCTTGGTTGGCCGTGGCACCTCTCCGCATCTTTTGGTTCGCCAGGGCACCCCCTAACATCTCTTGGTTGGCCGTGGCACCTCCCTGCATCTCTTGGTTGGCCGTGGCACCTCTCCACATCTTTTGGTTCGCCAGGGCACCCCCTAACATCTCTTGGTTGGCCGGGACACCTCTCCGCATCTTTTGGTTTGCCAGGGCACCCCCTAACATCTCTTGGTTGGCCGAGGCACCTTTCTGCATCTCTTGGTTGGACGGGGCACCTCTCTGCATCTCTTGGTTGGCCGGGGCACCTCTCTGCATCTCTTGGTTGGCCGGGGCACCTCTCCGCATCTTTTGGTTCGCCAGGGTACCCCCTCACATCTCTTGGTTGGCCAGGGCACCTCTCCGCATCTCTTGGTTGGCCGGGGCACCTCCCCCATCTCTTGGTTGGTCTGGATACCCCCTTGCAACTCTTGGTTGGCTGGGGCACCTCTCCGCATCTCTTGGTTGGCCGGGGCACCTCTCTGCATCTTTTGGTTGGCCGGGGCACCTCTCCGCATCTCTTGGTTGGCCAGGGCACCTCTCTGCATCTTTTGGTTGGCCGGGGGACCTCTACACATCTTTTGGTTGGCCGGGGGACCTCTACGCATCTTTTGGTTGGCGGGGGCACCTCTCTGCATCTTTTGGTTGGCTGGAGCACCTCTCTGAATCTTGTGGTTCACCGTGGCACCTCCCCGCATCTCTTGGTGGGCTGGGGCAACTCTCTGCATCTTTTGGTTGGACAGGGCAACTCTGCATCTCTTGGTGGGCCGGGGCAACTCTGTGCATCTTTTGCTTGGACAGGGCAACTCTAGCGGGACCCTGAGGGTTCATAACCATCCGTGTCCCAAAGGTGGAAAAGGCTTGGATGGGAAAAAGATGGGAAGGTTCCCCCAAGGGATTTTAAAGCTGCAATACAGGCGGATTCAAAAGGAATTGTATAAAAGTACTTTATTTGGGAAATTATAAAGGTCAATGGCATGTTGCCGTTAAAATATAGACTCTGGTTAGGGGATAACAAAAACATTCCACGTTACAGAAATGCACACACAAAATTACAGCATCACATATCATTTGTCTGTTGTGATGATTCACTGATGCGTTTCGACCCATGTGGTCTTCTTCAGGGGTTTGGTTTGCTATAAAGAGATATATTTAGTATCTCAAATATCAAAGAGGATATTCCAGCATGTATTCAGTTTCATATATACAAGGTATAGTTACCACTGGAAGGTGAAAAGAGAGATCTCCTGACCAGAATTTTGGATGATCCCTGAGGGTCCATAACCATCCTTGTCCCAAAGGTGGAAAAGCCTTTTCCACCTTTGGGACATGGATAGTTATGACCCTCAGGGTCCCGCTAGAGTTGCCCTGTCCAACCAAAAGATGCATTGAGGTGCCCCAGCCAACCAAAGATGCACGGAGGTGCCCCGGCCAACCAAGAGATGCAGAGAGTTGCCCTGTCCAACCAAAAGATGCAGAGAGTTGCCCTGTCCAACCAAAAGATGCGAGGAGGTGCCACAGCGAACTACAAGATTCAGAGAGGTGCTCCAGCCAACCAAAAGATGCAGAGAGGTGCCCCCGCCAACCAAAAGATGCGTAGAGGTCCCCCGGCCAACCAAAAGATGTGTAGAGGTCCCCCGGCCAACCAAAAGTTGCAGAGAGGTGCCCTGGCCAACCAAGAGATGCGGAGTGGTGCCCCGGCCAACCAAGAGATGCGGAGAGGTGCCCCAGCCAACCAAGAGATGCGGAGAGGTGCCCCAGCCAACCAAGAGATGCGGAGAGGTGCCCCAGCCAACCAAGAGATGCGGAGAGGTGCCCCAGCCAACCAAGAGATGCGGAGAGGTGCCCCAGCTAACCAAGAGATGCGGAGAGGTCCCCCGGCTAACCAAGAGATGCGGAGAGGTCCCCCGGCTAACCAAGAGATGCGGAGAGGTGCCCCGGCTAACCAAGAGTTGCAAGGGGGTATCCCGATTAACCAAGAGATGCAAGGGGGTATCCTGACCAACCAAGAGATGGGGGAGGTGCCCCGGCCAACCAAGAGATGGGGGAGGTGCCCCGGCCAACCAAGAGATGCGGAAAAGTGCCCTGGCCAACCAAGAGATGTGAGGGGGTGCTCTGGCGAACCAAAAGATGCGGAGAGGTGCCACGGCCAACCAAGAGATGTGAGGGGGTGCCCTGGCGAACCAAAAGATGCGGAGAGGTGCCATTTGTCTGTTGTGATTCACTGACGCGTTTTGACCCATGTGTTCTTCTTCAGGGGTTTGGTTTGCTATAAAGAGATATATTTAGTATCTCAAATATCAAAGAGGATATTCCAGCATGTATTCAGTTTCATATATACAAGGTATAGTTACCACTGGAAGGTGAAAAGAGAGATCTCCTGACCAGAATTTTGGATGATCCCTGAGGGTCCATAACCATCCTTGTCCCAAAGGTGGAAAAGCCTTTACCACCTTTGGGACACGGATAGTTATGGCCCTCAGGGTCCCGCTAGAGTTGCCCTGTCAAACCAAAAGATGCAGAGAGGTGCCCCAGCCAACCAAGAGATGCAGAGAGTTGCCCTGTCTTTCATGAATACATACTGTTTGTTGCTTAAAATATTTTTTTACAACAAGAACTCGTCTAAGTGGTCTTTTATTAAACTCTCCAGTATCTTCCTGACTATAGAAGTTAAACTAACAGGTCTATAGTTACTCGGTAAATACTTTGATCCTTTTTTAAACATAGGCACCACATTGGCCCTGCGCCAATCCAGTGGTACTATTCCCGTCATTATTGAGTCCCTAAAAATTTGAAACAATGGCCTTGAAATGACAGAGCTCAATTCTTTTAGGATCCGTGGGTGGATGCCATCTTGTCCAGGTGCTTTATCTACCTTTATTCTGTCTAAATTTTTCTGGACCAGATCCCTTTGTCATTGTGGATCATTCGGGGCTGTGTAAATACCACCCCCATTATGGACATGAGCTCCCCAATGCTCCTTTGTATACACAGAAGAAAGTATTTAATACATTTACCTTCTCTTTGTCCCCAGTCACCCACTCTAGATTATTAAAGGGCCTACATGCTCAGACCTGACCTTTTTACTATTAATAAATCTGAAGAATTTTTTTTTTTTTTTTCTGCGGTTTGTCCTACTATCTTTTGCAATCTGTCGCTCGTTTCGACTTTTTGCATCCTTGATTTCCCTTTTACATATTCCGTTATATTCTTTGTAACATTTAAACGATGATAGTATTCCTTCATTTTTATAAATGTTTTAAAAGCTCTTTTTTTTATTATTTATATCCATTTTAACTTTGGCCATGAGTCTCAAATTCAGATGGTAGGGTCCGAATTTAGAAAGGATGGATCCATCCTGCCTTTTATCAATGGTTCAAGCTAGTGGTGGTGTAATGGTGTGGGGCATATATCCTTGGCACACTCTGGGCCCCTTAGTACCAATTGAGCATCTTTTAAACACCACGACCTACCTGAGTATTGTTGCTGATCACAACCATCCCTTTATGACTACAGTGTACCCATCTTCTGATGGCTCCTTCCAACAGGATAATGCACCATGTCACAAGGCTCCAATCATCTCACCACGGGTTTCCTGAATAGGACAATGAGTTTACTTTACTCCAATGGCCTCCACCAGATCTCATCCAATAGAGAACATTTGGGATGTGGTGGAATGGGAGATTTGCATCATAGATGTGCAGCTGATGCCATCATGTCAATATGGACCAAAATTTGAAGCATGTTTGCAACACCTTATTAAATCTATGCCCCGAAGAATTAAGGCAGTTCTGGAGGCAAAAGAGGGTTCAACCCGGTACTAGCAAGGTGTGCCTAATAAAGTGAGAGTGTGAGATATACATTACACACTATATTACCAAAAGTATTGGGGCACCTGCATTTACACGCAACTTTAATGGCATCCCAGTCAGTCCATAGGGTTCACTATTGAATTGGCCCACCCTTTGCCGCTATCATAGCTTCAATTGTTCTGGGAAGGCCGTCCACAAGGTTTAGGAGTGCGTCTATGGGAATGTTTGACATAAAGACATGGATGAGTGAGTTTGTGGTGGAGGAACGTGACTGGTCTGCACAAAGTCCTGACCCCCAACCCGAGAGAACACCTTTGAGATAAATTAGAGTGGACCCTGCGAGCCAGGCCTTTGACCACACCAGTGCCTGACCTCACAAATGTGCTTCTGGAAGAACGGTCACATTCCCATAGACCAGGGGTGCCCAACCATTGGCCCGCGGAGCCCTCTGATGTGGCCCGCGGAGCCCTCTGATGTGGCCCGCGATCTCCTGCTCTGGGATGGCGGGTTGGCAAGCCCAGATTGCAGTTTGTCTTCCCGCCATGCCAGAGCATCAGTGTTGTGAATGAAGCCAGCAGTAGAGGAAGCAAGCAGCTTCGGAGCAGAGCCGCATAAGCCAATGTTATCTGTATAGCACCGGCTACTGTCATAGGCGGAGTGATACCAAATGCACTCTGCCTGGGACAGCAAGTTTATTACTAAAATCACAATAAATAAATATATATATATATTATATATATATATATATGGACATATCTGTTCTGCAGTGGTTACTGGGCTGCTTTAAATTGATTTGCAGGTGTAGCGCAGTGTACCTGTGGCGGCTTACCTGCACTGAGCCATAGACTTCTGGTTTTACCTGTGGGTTTGGTGCACTTTCAGAAAGTTCACCACACCTGCAGGATATGATAAAAATTCTGTGGCAAAGTACAGCTAACCTGCAGGAAAGCCACAGGGGAGGGGTAGACCGCAGACCATCAGTGTAAAAGTAGCCTTAGGCCCCTTTAACCACTTCAGCCCCGGACCAATTGGCAGCCAAAGGACCAGGCCCCTTTTTGCGATTCGGCACTGCGTCACTTTAACTGACAATTGCACGGTCGTGCGACGTGGCTCCCAAACAAAATTGGCGTCCTTTTTTTCCCACAAATAAAGCTTTTTCGGTGGTATTTGATCGCCCCTGCGGTTTTTATTTTTTGCACTATAAACAAAAAAAGAGACAATTTTGAAAACAATGCAATATTTTTTTGCTTTTTGCTATAATAAATATCCCCAAAAAAATATATAAAAAAACATTTTTTTTTTTCCCTCAGTTTAGGCCGATACGTATTCTACATATTTTTGTAAAAAAAAAAATAAAAAAAATCGCAATTAGCGATGATTGGTTTGCGCAAAAGTTATAGCGTTTACAAAATAGGGGATAGTTTTATAGCATTTTTATTCATTTTTTTTACTAGTAATGGCGGCGGCGATTAGCGATTTTTATTGTGACTGCGACATTATGTCGGACACAGCAGACATTTTTGACACATTTTGGGGACCATTGTCATTTATACAGCAATCAATGGTATTTAAATGCATTGATCCCTGTATAAATGACAGTGGTAGTGAAAGAGTTAACCACTAGGGGAGGGGAGGGGTTATGGGCTGTGACGTGTGTGGTTTTTTACATTAGGGGGCGGGGCTGACGTCTGACGTCATTGATTTGTTTACACAGACATCTCCCCGTTCTTCAGCTCTGTGACCCGATCGCGGGACACCAGCGGCGATCGGGTCCGCTGGTCCCGCGGCCAGCGGCGCGCTCGCGACCCACAGGCAGGAAATTAAAGGGCCACGTACAGGTACGCGATTTTGCCTGCCCGTGCCATTCTGCCGCAGTATATCTGCGTGAGGCGGTCGGGAAGCGGTTAACATGATCTGTCTGACCAAATCGGACCCTCCATTCACCTCTATGGAGCGGCAGATGTAAACAGACTTGTCTTTACACCTGCCTCCTTTCAGTCCGATCTGCTAAAAAAAAAAAAATGGAAAGTGGATTCGTCCTTCCGTTTGATCAGATGAGAGGGCCCATAAAAGTAGAGTGGGCTGTGTCTGTGTCCGCTTTGCATACGCAGAGTGGACACAGAACTGTCACCTGCTCATTGTGGCCCGCGGGTGGTTACCAAGTCGCTTAAGTGGCCCTCGCTCTTCCACAAAAGGTTGGGCACCCCTGCCATAGACACACTCCTAAACCTTGTGGACAGCCTTCCTAAAAGTTGAGGCTGTCATAGCTGCAAAGGGCGGGCCAACTCAATATTGAACCCTACGGACCAAGACTGGGATGCCATTAAAGTTCATGTGCGTGTAAAGCAGGGGTCTGCAGCCAAGCCCTGCCCAATTCCCTCAACATGTGGACAAGGTGCTTTTGCAAGGGGGGGGGGGGGGGGGGGGGGGGGGGGGGGGAGTCGACCACTGGCAAGGAACCTCCCCCCACGTTGAGGGCATTTGGCCTGGTATGGTGCAGGAGGGCCATGTCTAAAGAGTGTGCTTTAGTGTCCAACAGAAGCATTTCCGATTGGGCAGGGGTAACAGTGGTTAAGAAGGCAGAGATAATTAGTAGACATGTGCACAACAAAAAAAATTTGTTTATTTTCGTTTAGTTTTTTTCGTTTCCGTTGATTCGTAACGATTCGTACATTCGCAAGTCGTCAGTGTTCGTATTCGTACATTCGTAAGTTATTTTTTCGTTGATTCGTTTTTTCGTTAGTTTCATTTTCGGACGCATTCGTAATCGGAGCATAATTCAGAATTTTATGTAATGTGTATGGTATTACATTTTAATAATTTACGAATCAAAATTACCAATTCAAAAAATAAAAAAATAAAGTTACGAATTTTTTCGTTCGTTTTTCGGATTTTCTTCATTAGTACATTCATTGTTTCTAATTTGTTTTTTTCGGATTTTTGTTGTTTTTCGGATTTGTTCGATTCGAATGATTCGTTCATTCGTACGAAAAAACAAACGAATTGCACATGTCTAATAATTAGTTAGTACTTGACCTTCAAAAGGTTTTACCCCTTCATGACCAGGGCAATCAAGGGGTAATTGTGTGCTGCCTTTACTTTCTGATCTGGCTGTCTTCCCCCCCCCTGCTTTTCAGGGAGAAGATACAGCCAGATTGTGTACATCGGAACAGCAGAGCGCTGTGTTTGTAAACACAGAACTGTGTGCGATTGGAAACAATCAGCAGGTTTCAGCCAAAATCATTGGTTAAAAAAAATCTGCTGCCAAACTCACAACAGAGGTCGACAGGGTGCGCGCGCGCGCACACACACACACACACACACACGTGCACCCCAAACCCAATAGAAAGACTGTCCAGGACATGTATGTGACGGCAGTGGCGGTGCGTGCATAGGAGGGCGCAGGAGCGCCGCCCCCTCTCTCCTGCACCGCTCTATCACCAATAGATTCATGCATTGCATGAATCTATCTATTGTCACCGCTGCCGCCCCCTATTCAGGTGTCCGGCCCCTTGTCGGGCATCTGAATTACAGCCGGGGGGGGGGGCGGGTTGGGAAGCTCCCTATTAGAGCTGTAAGCTCTAATAGGGGACCTGATTAGAGCGGTGCGCTCTAATAGGCTTCCATAAGTGTAAACAGTGGGCGCACTGCTGTGCGTTCGCTGTTTACACAGTATTGTGTTAGAGAAGCGAATACATTGCTTCCCTAACACAGACCCGCCTCTCAGCCAATCAGGTTGCCGGGTGTGTTACCTGTCACCTGATTGGCTGAAGTCACAGGCGCTGTGATTGGACGCTAGGCGTCCAATCATAGCAGAAGACTGGAGGAGCGCGGGAGAAGACATCGGACGATGAGGAGACACTGCTCGCCGCCTGTCGCCGTCACCAGCTGCACACCGAGACACGGTAAGTGCAGGGGGCACAGTGGCAGCCTTTGATGGGCACAGTGAGGCTGTTTGTTTGCGCCCCCCCAAAAATTTTGAGCACCAGCCGCCACAGTGTGACGTTCTGTACCTGCAGTATACAGTGTTTTCTATTGCAACACAAGAAGCACACAGAATCAAGTTTTTTTTTTATAATAATCTGTTTATTCGTTCAAAAGAACTTCAGTCTACAGTTTTCAGAACTATACGAAAAGCTAAAATTTCAAACAACTGCTCTCATCACAGCTGCAAGAATGAGAAAAAAATAAAGAAGAAAAAAAAAAAAAAAAAAAAAAAAAAAAAAAAGGACGAAAGCCTGTATTTCTCTGCATATGTTACAAATTTAAGGATTACATCACATAGCAAGAAAAGACGATGGAGCAGAAAGACAAAGAACCAGGCAAAGCAGAGAGGGGGGGGAAAAAAAAAAAAAAAATTATATAAAACTACCTAGAAAATTAACTAAAAACTCTTCCAGATAGATCAGAGCGGATGTAAATTCTTTTTTTTTTTTTTTTTAAACCTCTTTTTATTTTATTAAAAACATTAGCTACAAAATTATATTTAAATTTCACTCGATGTACAACTGTAATGATACCATTTTTGGGCGAGAAACCGGTTTGAGATGCAACCTTTGGAAAAAAAAAAAAAAAAAAAAAAAAGGGTATTTGCTGTGACAAGATTTACAACCCGGAGGGGGGAAAATGAGCACAGACAGGCCAAGACCAGTGAAGGATTATGGGGCTAGAACTGGAATACGTAGGTGGAATCGCCTTCTTTTCGCCAAAGGAATAAGAGAAGTTTAGATGTGGGTGACACTAGCTCTGAAGAAAGAGGGTACTTCCCCCAAAACCCGTTAGCTGCCCAGCATTGTGGTGCATTGGATGATGGGGGGGGGGGGGGGGGGGGGGGGGGTGACACTGGGGACAGGAAGTGTGGAGGGAAAATCCCACCAAACCACAAAAAAATGACAAAGGGAACTGAACCATTCTTTGTGAATATTTTAATAAGTGGACAGAAGTTTCCATGTCATTACCTTGACTGGCCAATAAAGGAAAAAAAAAAAAAAAAACACCTGTGTGCCACAAATTTAGGAGGGGGGGGGGGGGGTTGGGGGACACAACAAACCTAAATGCAAGTCCGATAAGCATATGGCGAGAGCTCAGGAGGACAACACATTTCAGGGGCTGAAACTCCCTTCATCAGGGAAGTAAATACTAGACAACAAAATTGAATAATGAAAATATACAAGGTGTGGTACTTGGGCCGACTACTTAGCAACCCACATTAGTACAACGTATATCCTTTACTTTGGAATTTGTTGTTCAGGATTACTCATTTACTGCCCACATTGAAGCCTTGATGAAGGGATGTTAAACCTCCGAAACACACTGTCTTTTTTCCTTTCCAATTACTTCCTTTATTAAAGGCTTAGAAAAAATAAAGATTTAAAATGCAAGTCTTGTCAGTCTTTATTACACATAAGAAAAAAAAAAAAAAAAAAAAAATCACAAATAAAATAAACACGTTTCAGGGGCTGAAACTCCCTTCATCAGAGCTTCAGTGTTGGCAGTAAATTAGTAATACTGGAGTTTCAGCCCTTCACGTTTGCTTTTTTTTTTTCTTTCCTCGTAATAAAGACTTGCAAGACTCACATTAAATCTTTGTTGTCATTATCCTTTCTACTCATTTTCAGACTACCCCAAGGATTCCACAGTTCACAGGAAGTTTGAACTTCAAGCCCCATCCTTCCTAGGCTTTGGGCTTAGCACTCTACCAGCAGGTCTAGTGTGCCCCCCTGAGATTTAGTTTCATGGGTTAAATGTGAAGTCTAAATACTGAAACTGCTGATCCCAAATGGCAGTTTTTGTCCTCTGGTGGTGACTTTCCAAGCCCCCAAAAACATCATTCGATGGGAACAGTGTGCTGAGATTTCTAGGCACTTCAGGTGTGGGCAGTTGCTGTGCTGCAGGTCACTCTCCCATGATCCTGAATATCAGACACTGGGGTGACATCGATTGCCATTTCAATGGCATTGTGTCAGCGATGTCACCTCTAAAACAGCACAACATCCAGACACAATTTCTGATTGAATACCCAAAGTAAGTTTTCCTTTACAGAGTGCTTGTAAATTTCCTGACTGGCTTTGACTGGCCAATTTTGCAGCCAAGCCCTGCCCAATTCCAACATGTGGACAAGGTGCTTTTTCAGGGGGTAAACCACTGGCAAGGAACCTCCCCCCCCATGTCCAGGGCATCTGGCCTGGTATGGTTTAGGAGGGTTGGGGGCCATGTCCAAAGAGTGTGCTTTAGTGTCCAACAGATTTCCGATTGGGCAGGGGTAACTGGTTAAAGCGAAAGTAAACCCTTTGATTTAAATAGTTAAAAAATGGCATGCCGGAAATGCTACCTGTCACATTGACTATGCTTTTAACCAAACTGTCAAACCATCCAATGGCTGGTGTCATAACTGATCACATGTGCAGCATCATGGCAGTTGAAGATTGAACAGAGGCCAAGATGGCAGCTTCCTTGGCTGAAACCGATAGGAGGGTTTACTTCCACTTTAAGGAGGCAGAAAAGAGATTTTAGTGAATCAAAGTCAGTGGGGTCCATTTTTTTTTTTGGCCAACGCCAAATAAGTTACACCTTGATACCTGCTCCTTAGCGGAACCCAATCACACCTGAGGGGGCAATGCACATTATAACACGTGATACTAACACACAGCAAGCAACGCATCTACTCTATTGGGGTGTGCTGTGGTGTCTTAATGTGACAGGCACCCCCAATGCATTGTTCAGTAGCGCTTAATTAACATTAGCGCAAGACATTGCACGTTTTTTTTTTTTTTTTAAAACATAATCACCCCCCCATTCGTATTGAAAAGGGGGGCCCTAATGTGTGCGCAGGACACTTACGATACCCATTAGTTTGCCATCCCCAGTATCTCTGGGCCGCCTCCAAGAGCCCTCAGCTGCGGCGCAAGCAGCGGGCCGCCTCCAAGAGCCCTCAGCTGCGGCGCAAGCAGCGGGCAGCCTCCAAGAGCCCTCAGCACCTGGCCGCCTCCAAGAGCCCTCAGCTGCGGCGCAAGCAGCTGGCCGCCTCCAAGAGCCCTCAGCTGTGATGCAGGCAGCGGGCTGGCTCTCGTAAGGAGTTAAGCAAATTTAAAAATCCCCCCGATGGGTGGATATCAGTATGTACTGGGCGTTTCTAGGCAGGCTGTGTTTGCATACAGACCACCCTAGTTAACACCCACATGTGATGCCGAGAGTCGAGTATTGGAGGAACTAAAATCAAATGAATAAAAGGGCCGGACCAAGGGACAGTCAAAGGGCTAGGTTCTGCTGGGCATCCACCAGCCAGGAAATGAGCCAGGTCTCTACTTTCTGCACTAATGCACATTGTGAGAATATCACAGGGTGCAGTGAAATCAGGGGGAAGCCATTTCAGCCCAAGAGGGGAGCCTGTCCATATGTGCAAGACTGAAGGGAAGACCAGCGTTCAGAATTAAATGTGAATGGGCCCTGAATGGGAATACCTACAAGAGGAACTCCTAGGAATTATTGGTTGAACTTGATGGACTTGTGTCTTTTTTCAACCAGACTAAACTATTTAACTCCAGTCTATTCTTAAGTACCAGGCAGTAGAAATCCCAAGAAAAAACGGTTGGGACGCTGCTGTCAGCTGCCACCCTAAAAACACCAGATGGATCTCTCCTTTAACATACCACGAAGGAACCATCAGGAAAGGTGGTGACATCCTAAAGGGGGAATCGTATGTGTGGGTTCAACTATCCTTAATCATTTTTTTTTTTTTTTTTTTTTTTAAGCACCGCTGTTGCTTTAAGTTAATCCCATACAGTGACACACAAACGCAAATCACAATCTTTCACTGCCGTCCGTGCCCACAAACCAACCATATGAACGACAAATTTTCTGAGAGCAATTTTCCAGGCGGCGCTGCTCCTACGGAAAGCTCAGACCACCCGATAAAACATTCCAAGAACACACAAAAAGGATTTACTAAAACTGGAGTATTCAAAATCTGGTGCAGCTCTCCATAGAAACAAATCAGCTTCCAAGTTTGATGTCAAAGCTTAAATTGAACAAGCTGAAGTTAGAAGCCGATAGGCTACCATGCAACGGATTTTGCACTCTCCAGTTCTAGTAAAAAAAAATCAAAATAAAATCAAGAGTGGTTTTAAATTGAAAAAAATTCAAACTTAAAAAATAAAAAGTCAAATACAAAAATAGAGCAAGCAAAAAATATCCAGTTTTAGTTTAAACTTAAAAGCACAGATACATTTTAAAAGCAATTGCATTTTTTTTTTATACAAAATCAAATATCTAGGCTCTAAAAAAAGGAGAGAAAAAAAAATAAAGAAGAAAAGCACAATAAAATTAGTGGTATTGTCCACCCTGTATATAAAATATATTCTAGACTACGCCAGGTACAGGAAGCCGACTTTACAAGCAGCTGCGGAAGGAAAATATTAAACATCTTTGGTGCGGCCGGAAACCGAGTTTGCGTTGGGATGTCTGGAAGGATTAAAAAAAAAAAAAAAAAAAAAAAAAAAAAAAAAAGAAGAACCTTCACCAATTAGTGCTATTTTGCCTAAATGTTGGATATTTTTTTAAAACTCTGCTGCAATCTGTAAATGTAAAAATCTAACCAAACTCAAAAACGTAACATTCTAGCCTACCAGGTCTTAGCTGTGGTGGCTGCCAAGTTTTTTTTTTCCAGCAAGTACAGAAAACCACATGAGGATCCTGCCAGAAAGACCGTGTGCTTGTCATTTCCTGCGAGCTGAACGCACAATTTTATCTTCCCTGTAAGCCATCTTTTGTAAACCCAGTCCCCTACCCCTCTATCATTTAAGAGAGGAAGGCTTATTTGTAGTCATGATGATTAAGCCCATTGCACCTCTTAAGCCCCCCTTTCATGTAGGCTGTATCCGGTTTTCTCAGAAGGGGGATCTACCCACCGATTCCCTGCTGAACGACAGGTCCGTGTCTGCTCCGGTTATGGAGAGCAGACAAGGACACAGCCCACTCTGCTCTATGGGCAGCTGAATGCAAGACTGTCCTCCAATCGAGCCAGATGAAGGAGAAAGGATCCCCTTTCCATTTGTTTTTGCTGGATTGGAGGTAAGCGGGTGTAAAACGGGCACAAGTTTCATCCGCCGCTCTTTTGATGAGAATGGAGGGTCTGAACAGGTCCACCTGAAAAAAGGTTCAGACCGCTCATGTGAAAGGGATCTTACTGGGAAAAAGACTAGAGTAGGGGGTAGGAAACCTCAGAACTCTAGGTGTGGTGAACTACAAATTCCACCATGACTCTGCAAGTCATGCCTGTGGCTGTCAAGCAATGCCTTATGAGACTTTTAGGCCCCTTTCACACTTATACGACTTTTCCCACGATTTGGGACTGCAAAGTAGCATGACAAGTCGTTCCCCATGATTTCCAATGACAGCCATTCATATTAGTACGACTTCAAGGTCGTTCCGACTTCAGAGTAGCTCCTGCACTACTTTGGTCCGATTTTGATGCCACTTACACAGGCATTCCTTGAAATCGTGGCAAAACGGCGGCCGCGAATCGTGGCGAAGTCGCACATCCGTGAAAGGGGCCACTTTGCTTTTAAAAAAAAATAAAAACCCCAAACTCTTCTCCCCAGGATCATCACATCTAAGGACAGATAGATATCTATCTATGTAATGTATTGCAGCTTAAAGGGGTTGTAAAGGTTTGTTTTTTTATTTTCTAAATAGGTTCCATTAAGCTTGTGCATTGTTGGTTCACTTACCTTTGATTTCCCTTCTAAAATGTTTGTTTTTTTTCTCTTTGAATTTCTCACTTCCTGTTTCTCCTCAGTAAAACTTCACACTATCATCCGAGCGGTGTTTAGTCAGCCAGAACAGCTTACTGAGGAGGAACAGGAAGTGAGACACAAAGAAAAAACATTTAGAAGGGAAATCTAAGGAAAAAGGTAAGTGAACCAACAATGCACTAGCTTAAAAGGAACCTATTTAGAAAATAAAAAACAAACCTTTACAACCCCTTTAAGGTTTAGATGCCCTTTTAAGGCTTTTGTTAAATTTAGTCCGACCTAGATTACATTTATAGATTTTCTTTTAATGATAAAAACAGGAAAAAAAAAAAAAAAAAGGAGAAAAACCTAATGTTAAACAGAAAAATAAGAACAGGAAATCAGCGCAGATAAGTCACCAGACATAAATATAAAAACAGGACTTTTTTTTTCTCTCGATGGGGGGTGCTGGCACAGTTACAGGTGAGACAGCGATAGCATTACAAATTTAAATGTTATATTTATAAAAAACGTGCTAACATTTCTCGGTTTTCGTTCAGATTCGAGCCACTGTCCCCCCCAAGTTCGGGTCTTGGAAGGCGCCGTCTTCTTCGATGACAACGTCCAAATTGGTCAGGTTGCATATGCAAGTGTGGATAATGACAATGAAGTGTATATTCCCAAATTTTTGTAATTTTGTATTTTTTTTTTTTTTTTAAAGTATTTCTTTTTTTCCTCTTTAAAAGCACCCACGTCTCCCAATATAGGAAAAGGCTGTCAGGATCCTGCCCAGTCGTGAAGAGGGAAAATCATTTTAACTGCAAGGGGGAGAAAAAAAAAAAAAAAAGTTTAGAAAATACCAAAGAGCACAGAACTAACTATACCACACTGAGGGCCATTTACTAAAACTGGAGTGTGCAAAATCTGGTGCTGCCGTGCATGGTAGCTAGTCGGCTTGTTCAATTAAGCTCCGATTAAAAAATAAAAAGCCAATTGGTTTCTATGCAGAGTTGCACCAGATTTAGTAAATCTGTAGGTGGTAAATCTATCAAACCTATACGAGTTTGTTGGACTTGCACTCCAAAACCATGACAAAATAAAAAAGTTTTTAAGGCAGAACACATTTTACAAATTGGTTTAGCTACTATTGATTCACATACCTCTGCCACAATACGCAGCCAGGCTCCTATAGAGAGGTTTTGGAATAATGTACATAACTACTCAGCAACGTACTTTCAATGGTTATACTGAGATGAGCCCACAGCTGCAGCCATCATCCCGGTACCAGTGAACAGTAAGCGTGACCGCCGGCTGGCCAGACAGCTAAGCAAAGCCAGATTCAGCATTGATCATCTGCCTTTACATCACTTCTGGTTTTCACAGATGTCAACAGCACCATTTTTAAAAAATCAAAAAGTATTAAAAAAAAAAAAAAACGCAGATCTTGGCATTTTGAATGTTTTTAAAGTAGGGTTGCACCAAAAAAAAATAAAAAAATAAAATAAAAAAAAAGAGGCTCTTGCTAGGGGATCCCTTTTAGTCTGCCTCCTTCAGTACCTGGGCTGGTGACATCACTTCCCCCTCGGTGCAGGAAGGGCTCAGCTTTACCCCCTCCCTCTTGTCAATCTGGGACACGCGACAGGTCCCATATGACTGCGCCACTCGCGCATGCGTAGTGGGTGACCGGCTGCCCACAGTTACAATGCCAGCGCCAAACGGAGGGGGCGAGTGGGACTTCAAACCCCCACATTGCTGGACCCTGGGACAGGCAAGTGTCTGATTATTAAAAAAAAAGTCAACAGCGGCTGACTTAATTTTTTTTTTTCTAAATGGGCACCCCGCGTTATGGGCAGAGGAGGGATTTAGGGTCTCATAGATCCCTACAGAAAGTACCTGTCACAAAGGATGTTTACATTCCTTGTGATAGCAATAAAAAAAAAAATTAAGGCAGCAGTGTAAATCAATTAAAAAAAAAAAATAATAATTAATGTGCCTCCATCCCCCTAGGCTAGCGCGTAAAAGCGAACGAACGGTCTCGCACGCATGCAAACACTGATCATCACACAAATGTGAGGTATCACTGCGAACGCAAGACCACAGGCAATAATTCTAGCACCAGATTTCCTCTAAAGCTAAAGTGGTAACCTGTAGACTTTAGCAAGCTTCACCTATGGATAGTAAAAATGTACGCTTTTTCATTTTGTATTTACGAACACATTTTAGAAAAAAATATTTGGTTACCGTATATACTCGAGTATAAGCCGACCTGAATATAAGCTGAGGCACCTAATTTTACCACAAAAAAAAATGGGAAAACGTATTGACTCGAGTATAAGCCTAGGGTGAGAAATGCGCAGCTACTGTAAGTGGAAAAGGAGGGTCAACAATGCCCATTAGCAGCCTCACTGACCATTTGCAGCCATAGGTCCCACGAACCTCAAACTTAGTAGTTAAGGGTTCCTATATGCCCCCTAGCTGCAGCCAAATTTGGGGTCTCTGAACCCAAAGGGTCCCAAAATGACATTGCTGCAGATGGACACAGTTGACCGACTTTGGGGCCACTTGGTGCTAGGAACCCCAAATTTAGTTTGCAAACCCAGTGGAAGTAGCACTACAACATACCCAATGGGGTTCCTAGCACCAAGTGGCCCCAAAGTCTGTTCAGAAAATGGTCAAGCACTTTTTTACAGCAGAGAGTGACATTTTCCAAACCAACTTTGGGGCCCCGTATCTTTGGGCCACTTGGTGCTAGGAACCCCAGCTTGGATACGGGGCCCCAAAGTCGGGTCGGAAAATGTCATTCTCTGCTGCAGAAAAATGCTTGACCCTAGTATAAGCCGAGGAGGGCATTTTCAGCACAAAAAATAAAAAATAAAAAAAAAGTGCTGAAAAACTCGGCTTATACGGTATGTATTTTTTTTATTTAATGCAAAATAAAACCAAAGTGTATTTTCCAAAAAAATTGCATGCAGAAATATCTGCACAAATATCATGCGACACAAAAAATTGCAACACCCAACAACTTACTCTCTAGGGCAGCGATGGTGAACCTTGGCACCCCAGATGTTTTGAAACTACATTTCCCATGATGCTCAATTACACTGCAGAGTGCCAGAGCATCATGTGAAATGTAGTTTTAAAACATCTGGGGTGCCAAGGTTCGCCATCACTGCTCTAGGGCCTCTGCTTTAAAAAAAAAAACTAAGAACGTTAGGAGGTTCCAACACATTTTTTAGCAAAAAAAAAAATACAAAAAGCGTTCAAAAAAAAAAAAAAGGCCTGGAGCTGAAGTGTAGCAAAAGGAATACGTGCTGGGAAGCTTCAAAAAAACAAAACTTATGAGAGTTACCTTGCCTTTTGTTCACTAGGTTTTTCTTTTTCTACAACCTTCTCCTCTGCCTTTTCCTTTTCCTCTACTTTAGAATCCTCTATCTTGGGTGCCTCGCTGCTATCTTCTTTATCTGCCTCCGGCGTCTGCTTTTCTGCTTCTTTCGCCGATTCCTTGCTGTCCGTCTTTTCTGCTTCCTGGTCATCCTCTTGTTTTACCCTCTTGGGGGAACTCTGCAAACGCAAAAAACAGAACCATGAAAATAAGGCTCACGGGTGGCACTATCATTACACTGGCACATTAAAAGGAGGAGCAACACCTCCTTCTGTACAGCAGGGAAGACAAACTAGGCACTCCTAAGACACATGACAAGTCAAGGTAAAAGCTCAATGGCCTCCTCTTCTATATACCAGAAAAGAACAAAAAAAAAAAAAAAAAGGCAAGTGGAGTAGCCAACCTATTGTGAACCTGCAAGGGTTTGAGAACACATAGGGGGGGAATTTGTGACATCATTTGGAGCTGATCTTGATGTTTCAGTGAAGTTTAACCACTTTAATACTGGGCACTTTCACCCCCTTCTTGCCCAGGCCAATTATCAGCACTGTCGCATTTTCAATGACAATTGTGCGGTCATGCAACACTGTACCCATATGAAATTTTTATCATAGCTTTCTTTTGGTGGCATTTGATCACCACTGGGGTTTATTTTTTGCCAAAAGTTATAGAATAAGACCGACTTCACACCAAGCTACGGCCGGCACCATTTTAGCGGCAGTATTTGGCCGCCCACAAAATGCTGGAGCAGCGTTTTGCCGGCGGTAGCGCAGCGCCGCCCCATTGATTTCAAAGGGGAGGAGCGGTGAGTTCACTGCTCCAAAGAAGCTGCTGGCAGGACTTTTTGCGACCCCCTTCTAGCGCACCGCTGCAGTGTGAAAGCCCTCAGGCTTTCACACTGGGGTGCATGGAGCAGCTTTTTTCAGGCGCTATTTTTAGCGCTGCATCGCCTGAAAAGCGCTGGCAGTGTGAAAGGGGTTTAAGTAATTTGTCGACTGCACTGATGATCAGTGCCCCGACTGTCAGTGCAGATGTCCCCACTGAGGAAAGCCGCTTACCAACTCTCCTCACGTGCCGTCACCTTGAGGAGAGGAATGCCAATAACCGGCATTTCCTGTTTACTCTGATAGGATAAAACTGATCACATGGTAAAGCTCATTACCTTGATCGGTGATGCACTGTGTTCCGAGGGACACAACGTACCACCATTTACCATGCAGCAATCCCTACCCTTTCGTCATTTCACTATATGGCGGGCGGGAGGCAGTTAAAGTCAATGTCAAAAGTTATTTTTAATTTTTAAACATGTTATACTTGCCTGCTCTGTGTAAGGGTTTTGCACAGAGCAGCCCTGATGCTCCTCTTCTGGGGGTGCCCAGCACAACATTCCTGGCTCCTCCTATCCTTAGGGTGCCCCCACAGAGAGCAGCTTTCCCTGGAGGCACCCGTGCGGGCGCGCTGAGGCCTTCCGCTGCTGCGTCCGTTGACACAGACAGCAGGATTCGGCCCGCTTGGTTTTTACGATCACCCTATGGCTTCCAATAATTTTAAATCCTGTTGGTTAGTGTAACAGACAAACCTTCAGAAGCAATGACAGCCCTACACTTCTCAGGAACGATTTTAAACGCAAAGCCTTCGATTAACTGACCTCTGCAGCATCTTCGGCTTTCCTCTTATTTCCTCCCTTCTCCTTAGACTGCTCATCAATCACTAATTTTCCCTCCTCGTCGCTGCTGCCATCTGCATTCCCTTTCTTCTCTTCGTCATCCTCTGGCTTCTCCTCTTCCTCCTCGTCTTCATCTGCATCTTCATCATCATCTTCTTCATCTTTTGAGCTCTTCTTTGGAGTTGGCTGAAATGGGGGAACAAAATACCCTATGAGTACTGCTGCCCTCTTGTGGAAAAATTTCATTTTAACAATCATGTTTAATTCAGCAAGCCATAGACTGGATGTTTACATTTATCCAGCTTGTGGTATATCTTGTAGTAACTAGTCATATTTAAAGAGGGAGTCCACCCGAGAAAAAAAATTAAATAAAAATAAAAATTTAAAAGCCAGCAGCTACAAATACTACAGCTGCTGACTTTTAATAAATGGACACTTACCTTTCCTGGAGTCCAGCGATGTCGGCAGCCGAGGCCAAGCAATCGCTCGGCTGCTGCTGGCCCCATTCTCGGTGAGGGAATCAGGAAGTGAAGCGTTGCGGCTTCACTTCCCGATTCCCTACTGCGCATGCACGAGTCGCGCAGCGGGAATGGTCCACTGTCTCTGTGACCCATGTGCCCCGCAGACAGTGCGGCGGGACAGGAAGAGGCATAGACTCCCGTGGGTGCAAATACCGGTCTTAGACAGGCATCTGCACCCCCCTTGAAAGGTGCCAAATGTGGCACCCGGGGGATTGGGTTCAATTTTTGTGTGAACCTCCGCTTTAACTGGACTTGTTCAGTGTGTTTTGCCATTTATCCACGTTTCTTCAGCTAAAATGAGCATGGCGTCTGCAACATTACAGAACAAGTTCAGCCTAACATGGCTATGCCATGTATTATACGAGATACAGCCAAAATACAAAGGGTGTGGACTCTGAAGGGGGTAGACCCTGCCCAGGTGTGGTGGGAGACACACATTACCCACCACACCTACCCTGTTTCCCCGAAAATAAGACCTAGTGTGATTGTCGGTGATGGCTGCAATATAAGCCCTACCCCCCAAATAAGCCCTAGTTAAAGTCCTTGTAGGTCTTATTTACAGGGTAGGGCTTATTTTCAGGGAAACAGGGTAGGGCTTATTTGGGAGGTAGGGCTTATATTTCAGCCATCACCGACAATCACACTAGGTCTTATTTTCGGGGAAACAGGGTAGGTCTACCCCTTTTAGAGTCCTCACCCCTGTGTTTTGGCTGCATCTCGTATACTGGCAACTGGTCTGGACTTTCGTAGTACGCCACATAGGAAATGCGCAAAATTTACAAATGATCACCTTCTCATAACCCCCCCCCCCCCCATTTTTCAATTAACCACTCTTCCTCCTGAGTTTAATCCACCTTCGATTGCTATGGAATCTTCAATTCCGACTACCAGAGTTGGGAATAACCCCTAATACACACCATGTCCTTCAGAGCCTAAGGTCAGGTCACCACCTTGCAAGCCTTGACCCAAAAGCTTGCATTCTCTACCATCAGCATCCCTTAATTGGGTCCAGTCTGTCAAACAGGATTTCCTTTCTGCCCATTTACAACACCCATATAAACGGTAGGACTTAACTACCTGCAGCATGGGACTATTTATTCACCCATTAAATTACAACTTGCATAGGGAACTCCACCTCACACATACACTCAAACAGATTAAAAAAATAAAAATAAAAAAAATTATTGAATACCTTGTCTCCATCTTTAGAACCTTTAGCTCCAGCTTTAGCTCCTTTCTTCCGGGAAGTAGGCTGCAAAAACAAAACAGTGAAAGTTAGATATGTGGCCAGAAAACGATCACACAGGCAGGCGAGTAGAAGGGGGGAGGGGGGGGGGGGGGGGGTCAGACATTAAATACATTTGTATGGTTAGTTTTGATCTGCACACGCAATCTAAATGAATACGCTGAAAATTAGGAGGTGAAATGGAAATAGTATTTTAAAACATATCAAAATTTTACAGCAGGTTGGTATGGCCAGCTTAAGAAAAAAAAAAAAAAAAAAAAAGTCTTTTAGTTCAGCTTTAAAAAAATTCAGGCTCTACTCCTAGAGCACACGTGCCAAAACACAGGGCCATTATCACACCTCTCCGGCTGCGCCCTTTGCTTTACTTAATCAATCTGGCCCATTGGACACCACTTCTCCCACTGAATGCAACAATGGAGCACTTGCCTCCCCTAAATACCAAGCTGGTGCACTGTTCATTCCCACTGGTGCCTGAAAAAAAAATTAATAAATTATACTCCAGCTGACCGTTATAAGCATGGCGGGACTTGGAGTTTAACAGCTAGAGGGTCACAGGTTGAGCACCCATGGTCTAAAATTATAGTAAATTGGCCCTTTTAGAACATTTGGAGCCCCCTAATGTAAGGGATTCTGGAGGGACTCTTAACTTCTGAAGGTGGGGTGCTCTGGACATCTAGTCTTACAGATACAACCGGTGCATTGAAGACAACCATAAATGCTGATGCTTCCCATGACTCCCCCTGTCATAGAGGCTCCCAGCTGTTTATATAGCTGCAGGTGCACATTCATAACGTTGCCAGCGCTATCTGGACTACTACTGTTGAGGCATGCGGGGCTCTACAGGAACCGAATCATTCTGGACATGCAGCTGTGTAGTAACCCATAGTCCACACAGGAAAAAGCATCAAAGGGTGACAACGTTGTTTCCACAAAGTCAGAGCGATGTCACCCTAGGATGGGAAGGACACTCCAGTTACTGGCAAACACACACACACACACACACACACACACACACACACACACACACACGAAACAAAACCTATCCACCGCAGCGACGAGGTAAGCCAGCATACATTCAATTTTAGAGTTTCACATGCACTTTTTTTTATTTTTTAAAAGCCAACCTTAAGAGGGGGGGGGGGGGGGGGAGTGTATGTAAAAAAAAAAAAAAATAAAAAAAAAAAAAAAAATTCAACAAAAATCAGCCTTTGAGACAAAATACCAGAACATTGTGAGGGCTCAGGAAAGGTTGTAGTACCTGGTATCCAGATGCTTTCACCGTTGGGTTATTCTCAATTTCCCAGAGGCCCTCGGTAAACCCTTTCCTCTTGTTTGCCTTGGCAAACTTCGCTTTTGTCTCCTCATATGGGACGATGTCTTTGGGACCAAGATATGCTCTAAAAAGGAAAAAATAAATAAACAGAAGTAATGTTATACAACTGCAGTCAGCCAAAGCATAAAATAAATCCCATGTGCTTCAGAGCAAAAATGTACCCAGATACCCTTCATAAATCCATACACAAGTGTGTGTGTGCGCGCACATCTTTTAAAAAGGAAAGAGGTTACGCCGCGCAAATAGATACCCAACATGCCTTGCATCAAAATTGCGCACTCTAGTGGAATGGCACCAAACATCTCCATAGGCGACGCTTTAAACTTTTTAAATTACAGGATTACCAATTTAGAGGTACAGAGGTCTAGCGCTAGAATTCTTGCTCTCGCTCCGACGTTCCCGTCATATCTCACATGTGTGACGCGAACGCAGTTTACATATGTGGGCGTGACCTGTGTGCACTCACTTCTATTGCTGTCATGAAACATCACTTGTGACAAAGCATGACAGGTCCTCTTTATAGAGATATCTCGAGGCAGTAGAACCCAACATCTCTCCTCTACAGTGGAAAGCATTAAGGGGGGGGGGGCTCGTTTTCATTGGCCATGAACCGCAAGTGACGTCATGACATCACTCCATTCCTCTTCTCTTATCTTAGACCAGTGATGGTAAACCTCGACACCCCAGATGTTGTGGAACTACATTTCCCTTGATGCTCAGGCCGTCTGCAGTGAAGTTGAGCATCATGGGAAATTTAGTTCCAAAACATCTGGGGTGCCAAGGTTCACCATCACTGTCCTAGGCCATAGAGATGAGCGGAGGCAATCTCTGTTCGTCTGTGGCCCCCGGCCTTCACAATCAACCAGGTAAGCCAGAGAACCACAGGGCAAGCTTATGGCATCTAGCTGCAGCCATAACCCCGGCGGTATTAAACTAATAAAGTATTTTCCCAGTTAGGCGGTCGGCAAGTGTTTAACATTTCTGCTCTGATAGGAAGAGAATGCAAGTGAATTACAGCAATGCATAAAAAAAATAAAGCAAACCAGCACTAGTGCTACTAACCAAAGAGCAAAAATGCTCTAAAACAGTCCTAACTGGTGGCCTACAGCAGTGGTCATCAACCCTGTCCTCAGGACCCACCAACAGGCCAGGTTTGCAAGATAACTGAAATCCATCACAGGTGATCTCATTTGCTGCTCAGTGATTGCCGTATTCTAGTCTGTATCTCCCCCAAAGTAATACATAAAACCTGGCCTGTTAGTGGGCCCCGAGGACAGGAGCTGATGACCACTGGCCTACAGGACTTGATTTTACGGCCAACACTGAACCCTTCCATTCTGAATTTGCTCACCATCAAGGCTTGTATACAAAAAAGGGGGTCTTTATAAACCACTTACGTTTCGTGCGTGCCGAAGAAGAACACTTGGTATTTCATAGACGTGGGCTTAGCAGCTGGCTCAAGGACTTCATCAATCTGGAGGAGACAAAAAAATAAAAATAAAGTCATGATGCTGGCATGGAATAAAAATAGAGCACAAATCCAATGAGCCTGTGGCAGCAAGCTAATACAAAGCACTGAGACGTTAAGTGACAGGAGAGCTGCATTGAAGATCAGACAATGCAAGAAGACTTCTCTTCAGAGACACATAGGACAGTCAGAAGCTACAATGTTCACCCTGTAAGGAACACATTACTGGAAGTTTCCTCTACGAGAGCTCATTCACCCAGCCTGTGCTAAAACACGTGAGCTGGGGGGGGGGGGGGGGTACAAAGGTGGGGGCGGGGCTGCGATGCAATGCTTGAGCAAATCAGTTTATTTTTATTTTTTTAACTGTCAACCTACAAAGTTACAATGCGGTGTGCAGTATGTTGTGGTGCATAAAAAAATACAGTGTTTTATATAGTGCTCACCGTCACAACTATATGGTGAAAAGCACAGTTAATCGCTATGTGCCCTTAGGGCTGGGGGAAAATAAAATCGAGTTGAGAGGTCAAATCGATTTTTTTTCCACCAGGACCGGCGCTGACACCGCGTCGGGCCTGAGGTGCTGCAGGCAGGAGTTTATGCAAGGCCACAGCATCACGGACAAGGCCGAAGCTGCGGCCTCGCCTAAAAACTCCTGCCCGCAGCTCCTCAGGACCAGCGCGGTGTCCATCAAAAAATAAAAATTGATTCGAATTGTGAATCAAGTTTAAAAAAAAAAAAAAAAAATATTTTTGGGGGAGAAAATCTCCCAGCTCCAAGAGAAATCACTTTGAAAAATGCCACCCCCCCAGCATCTATGACCATGGTTATCTTGAGTAAGGGCAGATGATTCATGGGAGAATAAAAAAATTGCATATCACTGCCATTACTAGTAAAATTACAAGCCATACATCTATCCCTTATTTTGTAGACGCTAGAACTTTCACGGAAACCAATATACGCATTTTTCTTTTAACCAAAAATAAGAAGATAGACAAAATATTAGATATATAGATAGAGATATTAGAATGAATATATCATTTTTTTATATTAAAGCAAAAAAAAAAAAAAATTGTCCTCAAAATTGCAACTTGTTTATAGCACAAAAAACGCAGATGTGAGCGAACATCAAAAGAAAGCGCCATTTGTGAAAAAAAATAAAATAAGTCAATTAAAGTGACAGTGCCATATCGTGAAAAAGTGCCCTGGTCATTAAGGGGGAATATTGCCCTGGGTAGTTAATTTAGCAGAAAAAAATCACTTTGCAAAGACAGCCCGTAGCATTTCTGTCTGTGGCCATCTTAAGTGATGGCAGATGATTTATGCAGCATTTACTTCCTGGAATCCATCAGCCCTGAGCTCAGACATGCAGGCAGGAGGGTGTGCTTAGCTGAGAGAGAAATAATAATAATAATAATAATAATAATAATAATAATAATAATAATAATAATAATAATAATAATATAATAATAATAATAATAATAATAATAATAATAATAATATTATTATTATTAGCTCCTGGGAAACCAGAAAATAAAAATAAAAGAAACCAAAAAAAAAAAAGAATGCTATTGCAAAACACGTTGAAAAACTCACTGCAAAGCTACTGGCGTTTTTATAACGTTATTCCAACGCCCAGCGTGTACGAGGCCTTACAGGTCAGATTACAGCACGACAGAACGGGATTTCTCATTTTTATAGTAAACTCCAAGTTTTCTGGACTTGGTTCGTTGATAATGTCACTCTTGGCCCGGAGTACCAAACAAAGCTCATTTTGTGGTGCTCACTGGCACAGCGTGGGTACACGTCATTCAGAGCATGTGTGTCATTCCACACCTACGGGCTACACACTAAACAAGGCCACGGAGGCAGCGCAAAGCTTTTATTGCCGGTGGAATCATCACAAATCCATTGGGGACGGCGGCACCTCCAGAGCGCTAATCGCATTACAGAACTTCATGGCGAATTCTCATAATTCAGGGAAAACGGTTAGAGAGACGCAGAGGGTGCAGAAAACTGGGAGCTGTGATGTGTCCAGCCTTAGGAAGGCTGTCAGAAGGAATAAATCGCACTCCGCCGCTGATCAAAGCCAGCAGGCGGCGGGCAGGAAACCAATGTTTTTCTTGTCTGTCTGAGCAAAGAAAAATGAATTCACAAAGAGGGAGTGAGGACGGGGGACTGGCATCGGGCTGCCGCTTCACCACACACTGCTGATTACTCTAGAGCAGGGGTAGGCATCCGAGGGCCCTTCAGCTGTTGCAGAACTACAAGTCCCAGCCTCTGGGAGTAATTGTAACTGCCAGACTTGCAATGCCTCATGGGAAATGTAGTTCAACAGCTGGAGGGACCCAGGTTGCCTACCGGCTCTTGAGGTCAGCTAGCAATCCATGCAGAGACTATATGTAGACTACACATTTAAAGAGAACCTGTCAGCAGATGCCCGATTTTAACAGGTACCCGCTTCCCACTTCCGTTCCGGCCGCAAACAAAAGTTTTCCTCCCTCCTGCAGTCTTTTGGGACACCAACAGGCCCCAGAAGACTCCATTCACGATGCGCAGCGTGACTGATGCATACGCAATGGGCTCCGGCTGTGAAACCGCAAGCTATCACAGCCAGGTGCCCATAGTGAAGATGCCAGCGCCAGGGACTGAAGACAGCAGGCGACACCGCTGGATCGTGGGACAGGCGAGTGACTTTTTTTTTTTTTTTTTAAAGTCAGCAGCTACAGACTTATTTTTTCCCACAGGTGACCGTAACTGCAAGGCGACAGGAGAAACCAAAGTGGACACGCCATTCATCAGCCGGAAGTGTCATATCAGCACCTGGAGTTCTACAAGGAGCGCAAACATTCCACTCCTCGCCCTTCAGAGGGCAGGTGCAAAAATGGCTGCCATTATGGAGGCCACACACACACACACACACACACACACACACACACGTCAATTGTTCTCTTTTCCAATTGATCACTCCCGGTAAGAACAAGGCTCCAAAGCTGCACCGACTTTGGAGTGTAACTTGGACACGTCTTTGACCAATGATAATGGACAACTATTGCATTGTCTAACATTCAGGTACAACTTTCAGGCAACTTTTGAGGGTTGACATTGAAGTCTATGGGCCCTCAAGTTGCATGAAAGTCTGAACCAAAGTAGCGCATGGACTACCCTGAAGTTGCTGTAACCAAGTCGCCCATAAATGGTCATCATTGGAAAACATAGGGAATGACTTGCAACTTTGATGTCTGAGGTTGCAAGACAAGTCACACAAGTATGAATGGAGCCAAATTTATAGTCTACACCCCATTTTATTGATAGGGAGGTGGATATCAATTGATAGTTGGAAGATAAAAATCACAAGTCAATCGCAGATGCATCTCCACTATGCAATCTCATTCAGATCACTCGAAAATACGATCAAATTAATTAACAAAAGCATCTCAGTGCGCCAATCGATGCAACATGATCAATAATTTTCTAATACTCAAATTTGAATAAATCGGATATAAAGTCCAAAATCAATTTGAAGAGAATTTTTGGCTATTCTATGGTTTGCTGTTTTGACTGTTTTTACTGAAGTAAACTTATTTTTATGTTGGACTAAGGGAAGGTTATAACCCGTCAGGTTTTCATTTTTTTGCCATCTGTCACATATGGGACGTTTCCCCATCACTACCTGTCCCATTGCCAAAACTGGGAGAGAAGAAATCCCTGCAAAAATTGAGGAAATCCCGGAGTGTCTCCAGAACTAGTGTCCCCCCCCCCCCCCCATTGGAAGACTCCCCCTCTACCTACTGTAGTGATTTCCAAAACGTTGGGCCCAATATGGACATTTTCACTTAGGGGGTGTACTGACTTTTGTTGCCAGCGGTTTAGACATTAATGGCTGTGTGTTGAGTTATTTGGAGAGGACAGCAAATTTACACTGTTATACAAGCTGTACACTCACTACTTTACATTGTAGACAAGTGTCATTTCTTCAGTGTTGTCACATGAAAAGATAGAAGATATTTACAAAAATGTGAGGGGTGTACTTACTTCTGTAAGATACTGTGTGTGAAATGATAAATATATTCTGGTTTGTAGAAAGCAGCCTGATTACTGACTGGCACTGAAGTGGTTAAAGGATGAGCGATTTCTAGAAGCGGCGGTGGCGGGGGCCTAGGAAGACGTCACTCCATTGATCTGACACACGCACGCGCGCTCCAAGCTGCGTTGGGGACGGGCTGCGCAGTCACGCTGGCTTCTGTGTAAATCTGTTTTACGGCTGGGTGATGACATGTTGTTACACTGGGTGTTAGAGTCATAAGCCTCTTGCAGTGGAGTTGGCGGTAATCTTGCTGTACTAGGAGGGAGTCTCCTGAGGGCAATGGGTGTGCTTGTGTGCTTTTATAGATCCTCTGCTGATAGAAAAGAACAAAGAGCGGCACACCTGTGTACTCCATGCTGCAGATTTGTAGCCGTGACCCCGAGAGACCGCATTCATTCAGTGCTGGAACAGACCGACTACAAGTGTGACAAAGGTCTCTGGGCAGCCAAGTCCTACTGCCGTCCATAACGTCATCGGACACAGCCGCAAGGTCCCCTTCCCCAGAGAAAGGTCATTGTTCCTTTTGTCCCCAGAACAGGAAGTGATGGCAAACCCACCCGGTAGGTACTCCCTTTAGACCCCCCCCCCCTCTATTCCTGTTCTGTTGACCACTCAAAATTTTGCATCCCCCCCCCCCTTTTTGGACAAGTCACCAGGACAAATGGAATAACACGAATGCTCCCTTAAAGTGGTTGTAGACCCTTCAATAAACCCAGTGAAGTGACTGGCATCAAGTGATACACAAATCCTCCTACATAAGTTGTACCCATTTATCTGCAGTCTTCTCTTTATCCGTTTAAAGTGCTGAATTTATACAGCTTGTCTGAGCTTTCAGAAAGCAGGGGGCGGAGAGATGACTTGTTCAATCAGCTCCCACTGAGTGCAGGGTAAGGAAAAAAGGAAAGCCCTTCCCCTTCACAGATCTGAGGCTGTCAATCAGCTGGAGATCCCTCCCTTGTCACCATTTTTCTCTTGGTGTCAGGGAAACTTGTCAGAATTGATTCATGCTGACAGCAGAGGAAGCAGAGAGAAATCACACTCAAGTTGGTCATATATTATACAATTTATTGTTCAATTTCCTTTAGATTTATCCAAGGGCCTGCCTGCATACAAATTGAAAGCGTTTAGGTTTGACCTCATATTATATGGTTTTGGTAAATCAAAAAAGGAAGAGAAATTGTACAATGTATGTCCAGCCTTAGTGCTCTGGATTGAGACAAGTATACACTATAGAGCAGGCATATGCAATTAGACCTCCAGCTGTTGCAGAACTACAAGTCCCATGATGCATAGCAAGACTGACAGCCACAAGCATGACACCCAGAGGCAGGGCTCGACAAACCACAGGCGCCAAGTCGCATTTGTGACTAGAATTAGCGACCTGGGGTACCCCATCTCCGTGCGGAACCCCCCCTCCTCCGGCGCGCGATTGCGTCGGGCCACGGCAGCAAGTAATCGAGGCCTCGGCTTTGCGGCCTTCTGCAAGCCTATGCTTCCTTCTAGGATTTTGGGGCACTCTAGTGGTGGCCATTGGTATGACATCCAGCAATGCTAATGGAGCCCTGCCTATAAAAACTAACCAATCTTAAAATTCACACACACACACACGTGTAAGTAATAAATATATTCTGACGTGACACCAAGTGTTTATATATATATATATATATATATATATATATACACACATACACATAATTTATGTGTATGTTTTGGTTCTAGTCTGTGTACATTGAAGATTGGTTATTTTTTTTTTTTATATTGAAAATAAAGCTGTCGGTCGTTATAAAAAAAACCTGGCTTAACTTTTTTAGCTGGCTCCTAGATTCCAAGCAAATTTGTCAAGCCCTGCCCAGAGGCATGATGGGACTTGTTTTACAACAGCTGGAGGTCCGCCAATTGCATATCCCCACTATAGAGCAAGGGTCTCAAACTGGCAGCCCTCCAGCTGTTGCAGGACTACAAGTCCCATCATACCTCTTGCCTGTGGTAGTCATGTTTGCAACGCCTCATGGGGAGTTGTAGTTTTGAAACAGCTGGAGGGCCACCAGTTTGAGACCCCTTCTATAGAAGGATATGCTTTGTTCAGATTTCATGTCTGAGGTTTACATCCACTTCAAAAACGGGTGGAACAGACAGCAATAAAAGCCCGACAGGTGTTCTAATACCTAAACTATCAAAAACCAAAAAGGTTTTGCCTAAAGCCGGCCATAGATCTTTCAAATCTCAGCCGGATCAGCAGAGATCGGCCAAGATTCAAACCATCTATGGGCAGGCGAATTATACCCAGATAGAATCATCGATCGACTAAGCATGCTGCATTTTAACATGCAGTTATTTCCGGCAGCTATAGCCGCTAACAATCACCGTGTTGTGCTCCCCCAGCAGGAATGGCCCCACGGGAGAGATTTCCCCTCCGCCAATCAACAGGGATGGTGTTGATGGGGGAAATTGAGAGATTTGCTTACCTGCAACCCGTGGTTGCCAGAAAGAAAAAAATTGCATCATCTATGGCCTGCCTTACTTGCAAAATTAAAACAAATCTTTTCTTCCCGGGAACAAGCTGTAATTATATTAAGCTACAAGTAGTCGGCCAAGAAGAGAAGATCCACACTAATCACCATGAAGAGATCCTTTGTATTATGTAACACATTACGTAGATTTCCATTTTATAGGCGTTCGCTTGGCTTCCATTTTAGGCTCAGATTACATTGAACGGTGTGTGTGTGTCCACTGCCAAACACAACGCAGGACCTACAGAGGCGACATATCAAACACGGGGCCACAAGAACAAAGTTATGCAAAGACAATCGTCTTCTGCTCCCAACAATCTGGTCCATAGAGCAGAGAAGACCATCTTAGAAAGTCTATGCCTGGGCCCAACCTCGGTCCACCTCTATACTGGCCCTGCGATAATTCGGGAGGCCCCCCCCGTAGACCAAAAAAGTGCCACCCAGGAGGAGGCAGTGCCAAGCCAGGAGCAGAAACACCCCAGAATGTACAGCAAGACTCAGGAATTATGGAAGGAAGAGCTCAGTGTTGGGAATATCCAAGACGTACGAGAAGCCAGTGGAGTGACCCCGGTCACTACCCTGTTTCCCCGAAAATAAGACCTAGCGTGATTGTTGGTGATGGCTGCAATATAAGCCCTACCCCCCCCCCCCCAAATAAGCCCTACCCTGTTTCCCCCAAAAATAAGCCCTACCCTGAAAATAAGACCTACAAGGACTTTAACTAGGGCTTATTTGGGGGGTAGGCTTATATTGCAGCCATCACCGACAATCACGCTAGGTCTTATTTTCGGGGGAACAGGGTAGGTTCCAGCTGTATCTAAAATCACCACCATTGAGGTGAACTGACCCTTAAAGTGGGTTGTAAACCTCAGACATAAAATATGAACAAAGCATATCCCCTCTTTAGTGTGTACTTGTCCCAGTCCAGAGCACCAAGTATAAATTTCTATCTGCTTTTGCCTTCCTCCATCAGCAAGGGGGGGGGGTCACTTCTGATTTTCTTGCTGTGTGCCCCAGCGAGACCCAGAAGTGAGGGGAGAGAAGAAGCTGCAGAGGTACACGGCTCTGGATCGAAGGAGGGCTCAGGTAAGTAACCCTAAAAACTATTTTACCTTAAAAGCATTTAAAAAAAAAAAAAACAAAAAAAAAAAAAACAAACATTAACAGATCTTGTTCCCTTAAGGCTCCGTTCACACTGCTGCGTTGCGGGAACGCTGCGAATCTACTGCGGGTTCCCGCATCGCATGTCTCCCGCCGGCAGTTCACACTGCCCTATGCGAGCTGCTGGGAGTGTCAGTGAAATGTTAATGACACCCCCATATCAGTTCGCATATCGCAGTGCGATCTGCAAACTCGGACAGGAATCGGATCGCATGGTGAGAACACCCATGTGATCCTATTCTGCTGCGGACCCAAAAAAGTTTGGGCCGAATGCGATGCGAATTCAGCCATACTATCTGTATGGCTGAAATCGCATCGCACAGAGATCGCATATGATTTGCAGTGTGAATCATATCCGATCTCCCGCATCGCAGCAGTCTGAACCCGGCCTAAAAGCATGAACATCACTGTACTTGTGCTGTGTCATTTGGCCCCCTGTAACACCTATAAAAAAAAAAAAAAAAAAAATCTGGCTGATCCTGCCTGGCTATAGCCCCCCCCCCCCGTACACTGACCACGATATATCAGGGCTGCTGAGCCCTGACACCGCGGTCAGAGTACGTGCCTCAGTCATCTGCAGCCCTCTGCTCTCCTCTGTCCCACTCCCTGAAGTTTACAAGTCACCAATAAAAAGCAGTAAAATGCCTGCAATCTACAAAAAAGGTGAGGTTTGCTTAAAGTGGTTGTACAGTAATTTTTTTTTTTACTTTTTACCTACAGGCAAGTCTATAATAAGGCTTACCTGCAAGTAAAAAGAAGAAGCTCTCCTAAACCTGTACAGTTTAGGAGATATTTACTTTGCATGCAGGAAGTGACATCACTAGTGCATGTGCTCTGAAGGAACGGCCCACGAGTGCCATTTCTACTGTGCCCACGCAGGAGTGACGTCATCGTGGCTCCGGACACTCAGCACCAGAGCCTGCGAACCCGGAAGACACTCCGGGTAAAATGTCAGCGGTGTGCAAGGACCGCTGCAACAGCTTTGTTCTAAGGTAAGCATTTCATAATGGAGCTAGTATACGATTCATACTAGCTCATTATGCTCTTATCTTGCAGGGTTTATTTATTTCGCTGAGGTTTAAAGACCGAGAACTGAGCGATCACATGACCACCGATTGCACAGTTCATTCCACTCAACGGTGATTGTGCCAGAAAAAAAAAATATTTGTTTTACAGGCATAAACTTTTCTTCGCTGCACTAGAATTTGATTGGTTGCTATGAGAAGCACAGGCCTTCCATTCTCCCGGCTCTATCACAGTTTCCTGTGCTGCAGCCAGCTAGAATCCTATTACGAAGAACGTTACAGTCTGCCAGGCACTCAAAGGCCGAGTATTCTTAGCCATCTGGCAGAGTCTGCCCAGGCAGCTGTACCCGATATAAACCGCCGCATCAGCACTTCATCCCCGCACAGCCCCCTGACAAAGTGGCGCTGCCCATTCCCCCACCAGCCTTCCACACCGACACTGCAACCCACTCCTCATTTCTAAAAAGGTGTTTTATTAGAAAGGCATAAAAAACAAAACAAACATGATTATTAAAAAAAAAACAAAAAAAAAAAAAAAACACCCGTTAACACGACCACGTGGCTGCAATGCTTACATATGTAGAGGGAAGATAAGACCAAACTATTGTCATTACTAAGCAGGAAGCAGAACCCGCTTATGTAGTGAATTAGTTGGAGCTGAATTGCAGGTATGGGGGGGGGGGGGGGGGGGGGGGGGGGGGGGACATAAGGAAACTAAGGGAGGCTCTAGTCTTCCTCTACCCCACTAATAAGACCCCTTTCACAATGGGGCGTTTAAGCGCTTTAGCATTATATAAAAAAAAAAAAAAAAAATAAAAAGCGCCTGAAAGAAGCCTCATCTGCAATCCCCATGCAAAATCCCGAGTGCTTTCACACTGAGGCGCTGCGCTGGCTGGGTGTCAAAAAAAGTCCTGCAAGCAGCTTCTTTGCAGTGAATACACGGCTCCTAAAAACGCCCCTTCCCATTGAAATCAATAGGCAGCGCCTGCAAAACGCTTTTGGCAGCGGTGCTTTTAACCCTTTATTTGGCCACTAGCGGGGGTTAAAAGTGACCCGCTGGCGCTCAAAAAACGCCACTAGTTTTAGCGGCGCTTTACCAGCGTTTTTTGGGCGCTGGCACTGCGAAAGGGATCTTAAAGCACTCGGGCTTTCACATTGGGATTGCAGATGAGGCATCTTTCAAGCGCTTAACAGGTGCTTTTTTTTTTTTTTTTTAAACGCTAAAGCGCCTGAAAAACGCCCCAGTGTGAAAGGGGCATAAGAGTTTTTACTATGGTGTCTCCATTTGAAGAGATCTTCAACCTTCTCCACTGGTGGCAAAGGAGTCACCTTGACAGCCTTGAGTCACCTTGGCTCTGTGGGGGGCACTCGAGAAGAAGGAGGAGCCCCAGAAAAGGAAGCCCGGGGACCACTGTGCAAAACCCTTACACAGGAGGTGGCAAGTATAACTTTTTTTTTTTTTTAAATAAAAAAAACAAAAACCTTTACAAGCCCTTTAACTGCACAGAGCCGAGTCTTGTGTATTGCACGCTTTCCCTGCATTTCATAGAACATTATGTAAGGTGAGAGCGAGCCTCAACTAGTTCTAATCTGCCAGTTATTTGATGTTCAGAAATATGCTGTGCGTGTTGGATAAGCCCCTTGCAAAAGGTCCCTCCCCGGACAGATCTTCCCTGCAAGGCTCAGAACTAGGTCAGGTCTGATGTGGAGCTGAAATCGCAGCACTTACAATCGTTTCCTGGGAAGCCGGGGACAAACCAATGCAGGAAAAAAAAAAAAAAAAAAAAAGACTATTCAGGAGCTTCACTGCCAACTGGCTTTTTATAAAGAGACTGTCACCAGGTCATTCATTTCAACAAATATAATATTGGGGGATAGAAAAAAAAAATAAAAATGTATATATTATAACTAACACACACACACACACACACACACATACACACACACACACGTTATCTAGATGTGTAAAGACATCCAAAAGCCTTGAGACGCCTGCTGGGCACCGCCATCTTCATCTGTCATTAAAGTGGTTCTAAAAGGCTCAAAGGTTTTTTTTTTTTGTCGTTCTCCCCCCCCCCCCCCCCCTTATATATATCTTAATGCATTCTCTTTACATTGGCTCCTACCAATCAAATCTCAAGGGAGCAGTGCCGCACCACACTGTCTATAGACACAGGAAGGGTGGCTCGGGATTGCACAAGTGGGGGGGGGGGGACACACCAACAGACGACCCCAGAAGAGGATCGGGGCTGCTCTATGCAAAACCATTACACAAAACAAGTATGCTTAAAAATAAATAAGCAAGGTGCGCAAGCTGTTGCGGAACTAAAAGTCCCATCATGCCTCCGAGTCATGCTTGTAACTGTCCGCAGCTTGCAATGCCTCATGGGATGTGTAGTTCAACAGCTGGAGGGCCACAGGTTGAACACCCAATGAATTCGGTTCACACTAATCCGACCACCATTCCGACTTTGGGAACTTATCGCATCAGAAGCCGTTCTAACCAGTGCGACTTGGAAAAAAAAACATGTTCCTGCAACTACTTTCGGTCCAGCGTTGGTACGAATTGCATGGACTTCTGTTAGAAAAGTTGCATGCAAGAAGTGCCGAAGACACGCTGGGGTCCGACTTAGCAGCTTAAAACCGGGGGGGTGGGGGGGGGGGGGGGGCTAAATGGATACGTTCACCTTTGGAACCACACTACATGTTTTTAGGGTAATTATGTTTCTGCCTCTATACCTTCTCCTCCACCCCCCCCCCCCCCCCGTAATCCTACAAGAGCAGGTGGGGGGGGGGGGGGGGGGGGGGTCTCCTCTCCTCACCCTTTGTCACTTTTTAAAAAGTAGTGCAGCTGCGTGGGGCTCCGCCCACACAGCCGTGTCATTCATTCACAATTTCCTGTGAATGAATAAACTACAAGTACCATCAGCCACCACTGTAAAGGCAACAGAGCTATAGACAGTGTGTGCAGGAGCCTGACATTGCACCCAAGATCTGTTGATCACAGGTGCAATGCTTTCCTGTCGGTTAAAAAAATAAAAAAAATAAAAATAATTATATAATTTTTTTTTTTTGGGCCTGCAAAGACGTGTAAAGATAATTTTAGCCTTTGAAATTTTTTTTGAAATTTTTTTTAGCCTTTACCTGCAATCTTTGAAGCCGACAGGGTCTCCAACAGGCTGGAGCCTTTCCTGATCTTCACTACATACAGACTTGAGTTCTATCCGGTCAACATAATGCAAGACATCTATGAGACGCTCCATGAACTCCACAAGCTCAGCCGCCACCAAAACGATCACAACACTAAAATAGATCAGCTTCCTGTTGGGAGTTTCTTCACCTACACCAATCGGAGTAAAACTGCAATCATACTAAAACAAAAAGGCACAAATATTTCCTCCGACAGCAATAAAAGCCACAGCCAGGAAGAGGAAAGACTGACACAACGGCCATCATGATGCTGCAAACTGAAATAATGAAAGCAATACAGGGGAGAACTTTTCAGGAAGCGCAAAAAAATAAAAAAAAATAAATGGAAGATGTATTGAAATAAATAAAAAGGGGGGATAATGCAGACAAGTGCCCGGCCATCTCTGAATTCCATACTACTTCAGGGGACAGACCTGGAACAAGTATGTGGCAAGTGAATTCCAATTTAAAACAGGTAAATATGAGCGGGAGGGAGATGGGTGATCCCATTACACATCCTGTCCTAGGGTGACAATGCTGCGCCTCCATACAGTACGTGTTGTCACACCAGGACACATCTTTGTTTAGATACCATTTGAAAGGGACCTACACCCTCAAAATACTTCTGCTTGCCCCCCCCCCCTTCTTTTACACAAGACAGCAGCCCCAATCCTCCACCTCGAGTCCCTCCACTGTTGCTCCTCTTCAGCGAGTGCCCCCATAGCAAGCCACTTGCTATGGGGGCACTCATGCATGCTTGTTTCCGAGCTCCCCCCCCCCCCTGTGTCTATTGACACAGACAGAGGCTCAGCCCGCCTCCCTAGTCACAGCATTTGATTGACAGCAGCAAGAGCCAATGGAGCCACTGCTATTAATCTGCTCTGTAAGGGAGACAGCAGCAAATGCCCCTGCTCTTGTGCACATCCCTGGATTGGGATCAGGCTTGGGCTAGTATAAGGAAAAGGGGAGATTGTCTCTTCCATAGTCTGTGTAAAAGCTAGACCCTGAGGAGAGAGCTGGATGACGGAGGCTGGCACGTAAACTGACCACCTCAGATCAGCAGCCGCAATAAAAAACAGTCAGTTTACAGGAGGGGAAAGATAGAAACAGGCAGGATCAGCCAGGTATTGTACAACATGGAAAGGGAAAAATTGTCCCTTTCCATGTTGTACAATACCTGCCTGTTCCCATCTTCCCTCTTCCCCTCTGTAAACTGACTACGTTTTATTGGGGCTGCTGATCTGATAGTGTAGTCAGTTTACATGCCAGCCTCCGTCATCCAGCTCTCTCCTCAGTGTCTGGCTCTTCCATAGGCTGTGTGAGAGCCAATCTCCCCCTTTCCTTGCAAAAGCACTGGGTTATACATCTTGCGTCTTAAAAACGTGAGTGAGAGAGTGTGAGAGTTAACCAATAACTTGGTATTGACACCAGCAGCGGATCACAAGAGCAGTGCAATTGGAATGCAGTGCAGGGAACACGCACGGATCGCAGCGTTTCCCACACTACATTAGTGTGAACCTAGCTTTAAAACCCTTTCTCCAGTAATGTCTGCACTTTATTGCTCTGAACCGGCTTCCAGATCGTGACAGTGCTCCATGCCAGGACAAAGTGCATCAGTAAAGCCACTTGTGTTCATCCAACGAGCATACAACACAGTAATGGCACACTAAGGCTAGGTTTCCACTATTGCAACTCCAAAGTCGCCTGATTTTAGCACGATTTTGATGCGACTTGAAGCAATGACTGTGTATTCTTGAGGTTTACGGACCTCAAGTCGCATCAAAGTGGGACCAAAGTAGTGCAGGGACTACTTTGAAGTCGCTGCGTCTTGAAGTCGCACAGATATGAACGGCACTCGTTGGAAATCATGGGGTACGGACTTGTAATGTGATTTGGGAGCGCAAAGTCGCACTAGTGGAAACCGAGCCTAAGGCCCCTTTCACACTGGGGCGGTTTGCAGGCGCTATTGCGCTAAAAATAGCGCCTGCAAACCGACCCGAAACAGCTGTTGCTGTGTCTTCAGTGTGAAAGCCCCCGAGAGCCTTCACACTGAAGCGGTGCGCTTGCAGGACGCAGGAAAATGTCCTGCAAGCTGCATCTTTGGCTCGCTATAGGAGCGGTATATTTACCGCTCCTATAGCGCCCGTTCCCATTGGAAACAATGGGGCAGCGCTCCGAAACCCGCCCGCAAAACGCAGCTACAGCGGCATTGACCCTTTTTCGGCCGCTCGCGGGGGGTAAAACCACCCCGCTAGTGGGCGAAATGCGCTGCTAAAACGCCGGTAAAGCGGCGCTAAATATAGCGCCGCTTTACCGCCAGCGCCCCCACCGCTCCAGTGTGAAAGTAGCCTAAGGGTCAATTTTAAACACATGATAAAGCCTACTAGTGGCAACTAGATCAGAACATGTAGGTTTCAAACAATGCATACAAGACCCATTTTAAGATACGAGTCGCTTTTTGGCTACTGAGCAATTTCTTAAACCCCAAGTGAAGGTTAGGCCTGCTGAAGCCCGGCAGCAGCTCTTGGCTCGCCCTGCAGTTATTACAAGTGGTTAGGCCATGTCTGCTTTCCCAGCGCTGGCAACCCTCGGCCAACATGACAGACTAACAGTTGTGCTTCCATAGCGATAAGAGATAAGGGCAGCCGCGCAGCACATAATCCAGGATGACTGTGCTCAATACATGTTATTCTGACACGCTGCACATACACCATAGTGAGCTGTCAGCCTGGGTGCACACGCTGCAAGAAGGAGGTCAGACAGAGAGCAGCGCCGGGGACTCGGCTACATTGTGCATTCCTGGGAATCCAGCAGGGCCTTTACATACACAGCCAGCCAGGGACGGAACGTGACCTTCTGTATACTAGACGGGGGTTATAGTCCTCTAGAGGCAAAGCTGTGGGGAGAGAGAGAGAGAGAGAGAGAGAGAGAGAGAGAGAGAGAGAGAGAGAGACCAATAATACATTCACGGCTACAGTGCATAAAGGAGGACCTGTCCATGTTCAAGTGAACCAGTGTTTGCTCAGAGCCAAGCAAAGCAACAGGTTCACCAGCGGCACTGCATGTTAGAGGTTATCTTTGCTTCAGTAACAAGGCTCTCCCCCCCCCCCACCATCCCTGTGCTACTAGCAGAAGGTTCAAGACCCAGGAGGTACCCGGAAAGCATCAGATTTCTTGGCGCTCCCTGGGCATGTCTGTCATGTGATGGTGGCCAATACAACTCTGTAAATCACTGGATGAGGAGATTTAACAGTCGCATGCTATGCCAGCCCTCAGATCTCATAATCTTGCAGTCATTGAGAAGACCACACAGGCAGAGTCCGAGCCCAAGAAGCAGATCAGAGAAGAAGGAGATGAAGGAGAAGATTGAGAAAAAGAAGGAGATGGAGATTAAGAAAAAAAGGTAAAGAACAGAAAGACTGAAAACAAGAAGCTCAGACGTCTGACAGGCAGCCGTATTCCCTCTAAGCGCGATACTTGATCATCACCGGGCACCACCAGAGCACAAGAGCTGACAGTCCATGTTGGAGGGATATTAAATGCCATTCCACCCACACCAAGATGATTTGAGGGCGTGTTCTCCGCAGAGGACCCAAATTTCACACCGACACCAATATATTTAGAACAGGACTCTCCAAACTTTGTCTTTGCTTTCCTCCATCGAGCCCTTGGGGCATCCTTCCTCCTCCAGACACTAACGATTGGGGCTAACCACCCCCCCTCCTCCCAACGATTGGGGCTAACCACACCCCCCTCCTCCCAACGATTGGGGCTAACCACCCCCCCTCCTCCCAACGATTGGGGCTAACCACCCCCCCTCCTCCCAACGATTGGGGCTAACCACCCCCCCCCCTCCCCCAAGCCCCCCCCCCTCCTCCCAACGATTGGGGCTAACCACCCCCCCCCCCTCCCAACACCAACGATTATTATCTTTTTTTTTTTTTTTTTTTTTTTTCCCCACCGACCACCAAGCCCATGGCATTTATTGCTCCCATTGGCTATAGTCTGCGCCCCCCCCATAAAGTTTGAAGGGCAATAAACTGGCCCTTTGTTTTCAAAGTCTGGAGGTTCACAGTTCCAAATTGGAGGGGCCATTCTCTTCTGTAGGCCACGATCCCATTAATATCAATGATTGAGGCCATTTACTTTTATGGTGAAAATATAAACTTCTCTTTTCCTTTTAAAGCTGGAGAATGGACCGTGCTGGGAGGAAATTACTAAGCTCTGGCCTCAACAGAGTTGAGAACCACTGGGCTAGGGACGTCTATAAAGCCACCAATAGATGGTTCAAATCTCAGCTGGTTCAGCCAAGATTTGAACCCTGTATGGATGGGCAGGTGATTGTACCCAAGTTCAGCTAATGGATCAACGTGGCTACAACCAGCCAGTCAGATTCTTCATGCCAATATTGCCAGCAGCCAGGTAGCTGCAACCAATAATCACTGCGTTCTCCCAGCAGAGAGATGGCTCCCCTCCTCCCCAGGAAAACACAAAAGTACCGCAAGAGGGTATTCCCCCATCAACGACTGTTCTGGTGGGGGGGGGGAAATCTAATTATCTATGGCCCCAGAAAGAATACTCAGTGACTGAAGGTATAAGGAAGGTCATAGAGGATGCAATTTCCATTCCTGCAAGCACAGGTTGTAAGAAAGAAAATTGTTCAATCCCCTATTGCAGTGATGGCGAACCTTGGCACTCCAGGATGTTTTGGAACTACATTTCCCATGATGCTCCTCTACACTGCAGAGTGCATGAGCATCATGGGAAATATAGTTGTTGTGGTCTCCCAGCAGGCCCCAACCCACTGGGAGAACACAATAGGGCAGTGTTGGCGAACCTTGGCACCCCAGATGTTTTGGAACTACATTTCCCATGATGCTCATCTACATTGCAGAGTTCATGAGCATCATGGGAAATATAGTTCCAAAACATCAGGGGTGCCAAGGTTCGCCAACACTGCCCTATTGTGTTCTCCCAGTGGGTTGGGGCCTGCTGGGAGACCACAACGACTATTTTTGCTAGAAGCTATACCTGCTGGTAATCGCATTTTTGTTTCAAAAACTTTAGAAGGACATTCATGCAGGACAACTGAGCAACACCATGAAAATAAAATTTAGGAGGAAAGCCTTGCCAGTTGTTGCCATGTGTGCGTTCAAAGGGCCGCCCAAGTAATCCTGGTGAATTGAGGCTCCTGATAACTGGAAAGTTTGGAAGTCAGGTCTTCAGTGTTCCAACATCGGCAACCTAGACTATATACAGTAAACCATTTACTTTCTGAAGAAGATTCCAACTACACCTTTTGTAGTAACAAATAGTAAATAAGAGCGCACGCAGCCAAGCAAAACGAATAGTTAACTCCAAGCACAGGTCGGAGAATCAGACAGACCAAGTTGGTTGTTACAATTCTTCATTCCCTCCCCACGGAGGTTTTACTGCAGGACTTTCCGAGGCATCGCTCAGAGAATTTGTGCATTTAAGTCAGGAAGGGGGGCGGGGCTAGGAGGTGGGCCCCGATTCTCCCAGGCTGAATGCTGTAATCTGGAAGCGTGCCATTAAACCTGCAACTCAAGTGTACAAATTAAGTGTCCCGCCAGGCAGCACTGCCCTGTTTTACTAGTCAGAGACCGGCTTGTCTGTACAGTCAATGAATGTCAAAAAAAGAAGAAGAGCGGAGGATCAAAGGCGAGGAACTTTGTACTCTGCACGAGGGTGGAGAACCCCCAGGAGTGAGGCCGTCCGGGGACAAGGCACCCCCCCCCCCCCATTTATGAAGGGATTTAAACTAAATGGACTCAGTTATCACATATGTATAGGGGGGAGGGGGGGGCTTCTGGGCAAAGTGACACCACAAATTCCCACAACTGCAGGCAATGCATGTTGTTGGACTGCAATTCTTCGACAAAAATAGGGGGTAAGGGCATAAAATCATGCTTGCTCTGGAGGGCACTTAAAGTGGAGATCCACCCAAAAGTGGAACTTAGGCTAATTTTTTTTCTGCTCTCCCCCTCCACTGCCACAATTAGCACCGAGAGGGGGGGGGCTACCCATCTGACAGGTATCCTGTTCCCACTTCAGGGAGTCTGGGTCACAGCCTGTGACATCATCACGGGGCTCCCTCCGCCTCCTCTCCCTGACGCCGGGCCAGTAGGAGAGAAGAGCCTTGCGCATGCGCAGTAGGGTTCCCGGTGCGAAGCCGCGAGGCTACGCTGCCGGGTACCCTTACCTGTAATGGCGGCAGCAGCACCCAACAGCTGATGGAAACATGCTAGACTCCAGAACAGTTAGGTGTACTATTGTTAAAAGACAGCAGCATGTGTAGATATTATTATTATATAGCGCAAACAGTTTACAGAGTATGGGGGGGGGGGGGGGGGGGGGACGACATCACAATTACAATACAAAAAAGGTACAAGTATTTTTGGGGCGGAACACTGCTTTAAACAGAAGGGAAGCGCTAGGAGTGCCAGCAGGGGACCCGAGAAGGGGGGAGGATCAGTGCTGCTCTGTGCAAAACCATTACAGAGAGCAGGAAAGTTTAACGCTTATTTTAACGAACGTATGTGATTTAAAAAAAAAAAAAAAAAAAAACCCACTTACCTAGATGGATGCAGCATCAGTCAGATGCCACTTCTGTCCCTCCGCTGGCTCTGAGACAGAGCCAATCGATCAAGCGCCACCGATTGCTCGGTTATCACAGCTCTCTGCCCTTCCACTTACTGGAGTGTTGGGCTGTCAAGGGGGCGCAAGTGGCTGGCTCAGGCTCTCGGCGGCTGGCTGAAAGGCTGAGCAAGGTCCAGTCATGTGGGCGGATCCCAGCCATACGGTCACCATCTTTTCAGAGTCTGGACATCAGCTGACAGCGGGCTACAGCCCGTCTACTACAAACAGGTCACAGGAGTGCAGAACAAACGTCAGTCCTGTGATCTCCAGGAAAAGTAAAGCCATAACAAGCTTTTACTGTACTTCTCACCAACTCATAGTGTCCCTTCATGTTCTACAATGGAGATGACTTCCTAGAATTCAGCTTTTACATTTTCGCATTGATAAATGTCCCATATTTGGAAAAGCTGACCATTGCGACAGTGCGGGGGCATACTTTTGCAGTAGCGCCTCGATACGGCAAAGTATTCAAACACAAATACTATACTGCCAGCATTATCCTTCATTCATGGGAAGAATGTGCTTGTAATCTGCAGTGTCAGCAATAGCACTGCTGTGTGTGTGTGTGATGTGTGTGTGTGTGTGTGTGTGTGTGTGTGTGTGGTGTGTGTGTGTTGTGTGTGTGTGTGTGTGTGTGTGTGTGTGTGTGTGTGTGTGTGTGTGTGTGTTGTCACCTGTACAAAGGTTTGGTAAGCAATCGCTATACAAAAGATCGGCTCCGGGACAACCCTCAGGTATTCTATAGATGGGAAGGGAATTGACATGCAGACGTCACCTTTACAGATTCAGCCTCTCCCTGTATACAGTACAAAGTGTAAAGAGTCGGTGAAACAAAAATGTATTGTCATGTAGCCGGCATTATTTACATGTGTGTGAGAAGAGATCCCACATACATCCAAATACAAACAATTCACCAAAAACCCCAAGCATGGCCTTCAGCATACATATTATATTAGAGTGTGAATACATGGAACCAGACAATGAGACCACAATAAAATTGCAAGTTGTGTTTTTTGATGGGGGTATTTTCCTTTTAGCTGATCATAAAGTATGACGGTTCTGTTCATTAAAGGGGTTGTAGATCTTCGCGTTTTCACCTTAATGCATCTTATGTACAGTATTAAGGTGAAAAACACCTGGCAGTCACCGGCCCGACACCCCCCCCCGCCTCCCCGTTTTACTTACCCGAGCCCCTTTATCTCCTCGGCGGGGACGTGCCGTCTTTCTCCACAGGGTCCCAGCTCCTGATTGGATATATTAATTGCAGCGTAGCCATTGGCTACCGCTGCTGTCAATCATATCCAATGACGCGGGGGCGCTGGGGCTGAGTTTGGCATTTGTGTTTGGACGCAAATGCTGGACTCGGGAGTGTGCCCGTAAGGTAACCCAACTCAGGAGAGCGCTTCTCCTAGGGGGTTATCTGATGCGAGGGAGGAGGGAGCCGCTGAGGAACCCCCAGAAGAGGGAGGTTCGGGGCCACTCTGTGCAAAACGAGCTGCACAGTGGAAGTATGACATGTCCGTTAATTAAAAAAAAAAGTCCTTTACAATCACTTTAAGTGTGACTTTACACTCGCTGGCACTCAAGTCGCATCAAAGTCGTGCAGAAATGTCCAAAGTCATCCATTAGGGTTAAGGGTTAGCATTTTAACGATTACCACCCTACCCAACCCCAACAATTACCACTAACCCTAACATACATCCTTGGACACCGGTTCCCTAGACTATTTGGACACAACGCGAGTACCAGCAAGTGTAAAGTCACATCAAAATGGCACTCCATGAACAGAACTGTCATACCTTCCTATGAGCGGGGGAAAAAAAAAAATACGCATCTAAAACAAGTGAAAAATGTGTGTTCAAAAACGCAGACCACAGTCTGCGTTTTTAGTAAAAAAACAAAAAAAAAAAAAAAAACATCAACCGCAACCTGCATAGAACTGAACCTACCTAAAATGGAATTTCACCTTACATCTATAACTAGCTTTAAAACTGTACCCTCCCCCCTTCCATCACCATATGCCAACTTATCTGTGTAAATCCAGGAACACAATTTTTTTACAACCCGAAAAAAAAAAAAAAAGGCAGCTCCAGTCAGACACTACTAACGATACGACATTAGTGCCAATCTCCCCCGCTGAGATGTGCACTACAAACTGTATGATTGAAGAGAAATGCATCTGTACCAGGCTCCAATTGTGAGGAGGAAGGGCAAGCAATGAAAATAAAACCTTAGAAGTCACCAGGTGATGTGTGTGTGTGTGTGTGTGTGTGTGTGTGTGTGTGGGTGGGGGTGGGGGGGGGGGGGTGATAAGATGCAGCCAGCACATGGAAGGGAAAGGCGTTTTGCAGGACATTTAATTTTTGTTCCGAGTTCAGGTTACAAAACACGAGGAGACTACAAACAAAGCCTCTGAGCTCCCCGCCATCCCCATTCCAGGAGAGCTCCTCATTGTGAACATGTGACCACCAGATGTGTGGTGTGACCCGGACATCAGAGGATCGGAAGACATGATAAATGACCAGGAATTAGGAAATCTACACCAATCTCAGAAGTCTTGATGGTAACGGATAGAACACAAGTAAACCAGTTTCCATCCAGTACTGGGTGCAATATTTAATATGTCCTGTCCAGGCCGAGACTCCAATGTATTTATGCTTAGAAATGATCTTCCCCCATCCCGAGAAGACGCCATTCATCACCTAAAATCTGGAGCAGCTCTGCATAGAAACCAATCAGCTTCCAGTTTTCATTGTCAAAGCTTAACTGAACAAGATGAAAGTTAGAAGCCGATTGGCTGCCATGGCACAGCTGCACCGGATTCTGAGCCCTCCAGTTTTAGTAAATCAACACATGCTTCTCGGAGGTTGCCTCCGACAACACTGTCAGTGATGGTGAACCTTGACACCCCAGATGTTTTGGAACTACATTTCCCATGATGCTCAGGCACTCTGCAGTGTACTTGAGCATCATGGGGAAATGTAGTTCCAAAACATCTGGGGTGCCAAGATTCACCATTACTGCTCTATGTGCTCATCTTGTGGCCCTCCACCTATTGCCGAACTACAAGTCCCATGATGCATTGCATGGCTGACAGTTAACAAGCATGACTACTACAGGCAGAGTGCATGATGGGAGTTGTAGTTCCACAAAACATTTGGAGGGCCACAGGGTGAGCACCCACAAAGTCCCAGCGTCCTGTTCACTGCTCTGGTGCTGCTAACAGTACGCCGGGACTTTCTGGGTGCTCAACCTGTGGCCCTCCAGCTGTTTTGTGGAACTACAGCTCCCATCATGCACTCTGCCTGTGGTAGTCCTGCTTGTTAACTGTCAGCCATGCAATGCCTCATGGGACTTGTAGTTCGGCAATAGGTGGAGGGCCACAAGATGAGCAGTAATGATGAATCTTGGCACTCCAGATGTTTTGGAACTACATTTCCCATGATGCTCAGGCACTCTGCAGTGTAGTTGAGCATCATGGGAAATGTAGTTCCATCTGGGGGGGGCCAAGGTTCACCATTGCTGATTTAGAACTTGCAGGATAGTCCAAGAAATGGCAGTTGGTTGGGGGGGGGGGGGGGGGGGGGGGGGGGGTGATGCAGAACCCGGCACACCGTTCTACCGCCACAGAGAGCTTTACACATTGAGGTACATTACAGATCTGACATCACCGGGCTCCTTTCTAGGACTGTAATACTGACAAGAGGACCAACGTGCGACTTCCCAGGTGCTGCAGGAACTATCTCATTAGTTGTAATATATTAAGGATTACCTACAAAGCTCTAGAGACTGGAGCCCAATGGTATAACCAGCATGGTGTAGGGCAGTGATGGTGAACCTTGGCACTCCAGGATGTTTTGGAACTACATTTCCCATGATGCTCAACGACACTGCAGAGTGCAAGAGCATCATGGGAAATGTAGTTCCAAAACAAGGCTACAAAATGAGCAGTATTGGTGAACCTTGGCACCCCCAACTACATTTCCCATGATGCTCAGTCACTCAGCAGTGTACTTGAGCATCATGGGAAATGTAGTTCCAAACATCTGGGGTGCCAAGGTTCACCATCACTGGTGTGGGGGGTCAGGTTTGTAGAGCTTGTACCATCTGTATCCTGCAGGCCTGTACTCTACCATCTATAATAATGTCCTATATGCCAGGCCTGTGTATTATAGCAGTGTGTGTGTGGGGGGGGGGGTCAGGTAGACATGCCATGCAGGACATTACACTATGGATTACAGTACAGGTTATAGATTGATCACCTACTCACAGCTATAGACGGCAGACCACCCATACAAGAACGTTACAGGTTATGGTAGATCCCCCGATCACCACACACAATGCCATAGGTCTCCAAACTACGGCCCGCTCATTGTTCAGGAACTACAATTCCCATCATGCCTACGAATGTCAAGTTTCACAATGCCTCATGGGAAGTGTAGTTCTACAACAGCTGGAGGGTCGTAGTACAAGTTATAGATAGAAGAGATCAGACTATCTGCATAGTGATAATACATCATCCACAATCACCTACAGCAGTACAGGACTAGAGAGGTCCGAGGAGGTCGGGTCACTGGTGTGGAATACATTCCTAATACATGACAATGGTATAGAGGACATCAGCAATGTCAGAGGCTGGAACTCCACCCCCCGATCACCTTGTTGGGGGGCTAAAGATCGGGGGTCTCTAAACCAGGATTGCACCACAATCTACCCCGGTTATGGAAATAGCCCCACCTACCCAACACTCATGTGACGCTTCTCTCCCAATGCAGGAGCGGCGCAGGGAAGTAACACCAATGTCTGTGCTAATCTCAATCGGCCCTCCCCTACCGTGATACCACATGGGATGGAGGAGGGCTGGCAGGGAACAGAACTCCCAGCAGCTTCCCTGCAGTGCTCTGCATGTGAAGAAAACCACTGATACTATTGTGATGTGCCCCCCCCGCTTGCCCTGTGTCCGTCAGCTACCCTTGTAAAGTGCCCGGTTGTCTCAAACCATGACATTGTGCCCCCCCCCCCCCCCCCGACTCCCCTGTACCGTGCCCTTCTGCCCCCCCCCCCCATATGTCCTGCTAACTACCCTGTACCGTGCCCTTCTGCCCCCCCCCATATGTCCTGCTAACTACCCTGTACCGTGCCCTTCTGCCCCCCCCCCATATGTCCTGCTAACTACCCTGTACCGTGCCCTTCTGCCCCCCCCTATATGTCCTGCTAACTACCCTGTACCGTGCCCTTCTGCCCCCCCCCTATATGTCCTGCTAACTACCCTGTACCGTGCCCTTCTGCCCCCCCCCACCATATGTCCTGCTAACTACCCTGTACCGTGCCCTTCTGCCCCCCCCCCCATATGTCCTGCTAACTACCCTGTACCGTGCCCATTCTCCCCCCAGCCCATTGTCCCCCCCCCCGACTCCCCTGTACCGTGCCCTTCTGCCCCCCCCCCATATGTCCTGCTAACTACCCATGTACCGTGCCCTTCTGCCCCCCCCCCCATATGTCCTGCTAACTACCCTGTACCGTGCCCTCTGCTGCCCCCCCCCCATATGTCCTGTTAACTACCCTGTACCGTGTGCCCTCTGCCCCCCCTGGTGTCGCTGCTTAACGGTTAACTGATAAGAACTCACTTCTTAAACTACTAAAATAAACGGGCCTAACTACTAAACTGGGGGGTAAACTGTAAACCTAAAACTAACTCTGGCAACTATAACCTAAACTCTAAAACTAAACTAATATACGTACTCCTTACTATTTGATCCTGGTACCGGTGCCCTTCTGCCCCCCCCCCCCATATGTTCCTGTTAACTACCCTGTACCGTGCCCTTCTCTGGGGGGGGGTTGGCCCCCCCCCATATGTCCATGCTAACTACCCTGTACCGTCCCTTCTGCCCCCCCCCATATGTCCTGCTAACTACCCTGTACCGTAATAAATTAAAGGCCCTTCTATAAATATATAAAAAAAAAAAAAGCCCCCCCCCATGATAAAAAAAAAAAAAAAGACCTGCTGAAATACTACCCTGTACCGTAAAAAAAAAAAAAATAAATAGCCCTTCTAAAATAAATAAAATAAAAAAAAAGCCCCCGCCCATAAAAAAAAAAATGTCCTGCTAAAATTAAAAATAATAATAAAAAAAAAAAATAATATAATATAATAAATTCTACCGCTATACCGTGCCCGGTTGTACTCAAATCCATTGACACACTGTGCCCCCCATCCCCCCCGACTCCCCGTACCGTGCCCATCTGTTGCCCCCCCCCAATGTCCCTCGCTAACTACCCCTGTACCGCACCTCTGCCCCCCCCCACCCCCCATGATCCTGCTAACTACCCTGTAACCCGAGCCCTTACTGCCCCCCCCCCACCCATATGGCCTGTTACCTACCACTGTACCGTGCCCTTTCTGCCCCCCCCCCATATGTTCCTAACCCCCCACCTAACTACCCAGTACCGTGCCCTTCTGTAATCTGGCCCCCCCCCCCCATATGTCCCTGTTAACACCCCTGTACCGTGCCCCTTTCAGTGCCCCCCCCCTATGTCCTGCATAACTACCCTGTAACCGTGCCCTCCTGGAACTTGCCCCCCCCCCATATTCCCTGCTAACTACCCATGTACCGTGCCCTTCTGCCCCCCCCCCCATACCGTGTCCTGCTAACCACCCCACCCTGTACCGTGCCCTCCCCCCCCCCCACCATACTCCCCTATCCCCCCCCCCCATCCCCAATGTCCCCCCCCCTACCACCCAACCCCCCCCCCGTTAATATCTCCCCATACCCTTAACCAAGGCCCTTGTTCTGGCCCCCCCCCAATATGTCCTGGCTAACTACCCTTGTAACCGATTGCCCTTCTGCCCCCCCCCCCCCACCCTTTTCCCATATGTCCTGCTAACTACCCTGTACCCTGCACCTTCTGCCCCCCCATAGTCCCATATGTCCTGCAACTACCCTTGTACCGTTTGCCCTTCTGCCCCCCCCCATATAACTACCCAGTACCCGTGCTCCTTCTGCCATACCCCATATTTCCTGCTAACTACCCTGTGTACCGTGCCCTTCTGCCCCCCCCCATGCTAACTACCCTTATCCCGTGCCTTATGCCCCCCCCCATAACCTGCTAACTGTACCCTGTAACCGTGCCCCCTTCTGCCCCCCCCCCATATGTCCTGCTAAACTACCCTGTACCGTGCCCTTCTGCCCCCCCCCCCCATATGTCCTGCTAACTACCCCTGTAACCGTGCCCTTCGGCCCCCCCCCCCCATGACCTGCCCTACCCGTAACCGTGCCCCCTTCAGCCCCCCCCCCCCCATAGTCCTGCTAACCCACCCCCATACCCTGCCCTTCTGCCACTCCCCCCATATAAACCCATAACCCCATTTCTGCCCACCCCCCCCCCCATATGTCCTGCTAACCTACCCTGTACCGTGCCCTTGTCTGCCCCCCCCCCCCAATGTCCTGCTAACTACCCTGTACCGTGCCCTTCTGCCCCCCCCCCCCCCGCCCCCCCATATGTCCTGCTAACAACCCAGCCCCCCCCCCCCGCCCACCCCCCCACCCGCGCCCCCCACGTCCCCCCACTTGCCCAACCCCCCTTTTTTGCCCGCCCCCCCCCCCCGTACGTCTAGCCCCCCCCCCCATCCCCCCCCCCACCCCCTGGCCCCCCTATCCCGCCTCTGCCCCCCCCCCCATATGTCCTGCTAAACTACCCTGTACCGTGCCCTTCTGCCCCCCCCATTTATGTCCCCCGCGCGCTAACTACCCTGTACCGTGCCCTCTGGCCCCCCCGCCCCAAGTGTCCTCCAACCCACCTGCACATTGTGCCCACCCCCCCCGATCTGGGGCCCCCCCCCCCCCACCCCTGTACCGTGCCCTTCTGCCCCCCCCCCCCCCATGTGTCCTGCTAACTACGTGCCCTTTCGCTGCCCCGCCCCCCCCCCCCCATGCCCCCCCCCCCCCTCCCCCTCCCCCCTTCCCCCCCCCCCATTTGTCCTGCCCTCTGTACCCCGTGCCCGAGCCCTTCCCCCCCCCCTGCGCCAACTACCCTGTCCGTGCCTAACTACCCTGTACCCCCCCCCCCCCCCGCCCCCCTCCCGCCCCTACCCACCCCCCCCCGCCCCTGCCCCCCCCCACCCACTACCCATCCCCCCCCCCGACCCCCCCCGCCCCCCCCCCCCCATAATATGTCCTGCTAACTACCCTGTACCGTGCCCTTCTGCCCCCCCCCCCCATATGTCCTGCTAACTACCCTGTACCGTGCCCTCTGCCCCCCCCCCTACATGTCCTAACTACCCTGTACCGTGCCCTTCTGCCCTTCCCCCCCCCCCATATGTCCTGCTAACTACCCTGTACCGTGCCCTTCTGCCCCCCCCCTATATGGCCTGCTAACTACCCTGTACCGTGCCCTTCTGCCCCCCCCCCCATATGTCCTGCTAACTCCCCTGTACCGTGCCCTTCTGCCCCCCCCCCCTATATGTCCTGCTAACTACCCTGTACCGTGCCCTTCTGCCCCCCCCCCCATATGTCCTGCTAACTCCCCTGTACCGTGCCCTTCTGCCCCCCCCCCCATGCATGTCCTGCTAACTCCCCTGTACCGTGCCCTTCTGCCCCCACATGCCATGTCCTGCTAACTCCCCTGTACCGTGCCCTTCTGCCCCCACATGCCATGTCCTGCTGACTCCCCTGTAACGTGCCCTTCTTTCCCCCTCCCCGCCACCCCTCTAGGTCCTACTGACTCCCCTGTACCATGCTCTCCGATGTCGTGCTGACTCCCTTGTACCGTGCACATCCAGGCCATGTCCTGATGACTCCCCCTGTACCGTGCCCCCCATGGCTTATCGTACTGATTCCTTGTACCATCCCCCCCATGCCATGCTGACTCCCCATTATAATGCACTCCTTGCATCCACCATGCTGTGTACTCCTGGACCACCTTATATACCGTGCTCCCCCTCTTCTATATAGTGCAGCCCCTCCCCCCGTAATTACAGTGACCTCCTGCACCCCCCCCCCCCCCCCCACTATACTCTGCCCTCCTGTAATGATAAGAGATGAGCGGGAGGTCAGACCACCATCCAGTACAATGTTATAGATAGGAGAAGTCGGGCCTTCAATACACACCCCCCTCCCCCAGTGTATTAGAACGTTCCCGCCCGGAATCCGGTGTATACCGAGTATGAGGTCTCCCCTCCCCCCACCATGCTGAGGACTTACCCGGGCCGGCCAGTGTGGATATCCCTTCATCTTGGCGAAGATCAGATCCCCGCAGTTGTACACCTCCTGCCTGCTGGATCGAGACATGGCTGAGCCGGGCTGTGTGTTGTGGGGGAAGAGAAAGGCACGGGGTAGGCCGGAAGGCGATGTCTGTCGGAGGAGAAGGAAGAGGCGGCGTGCGGCCTGTGTCTAGGTCTGGGCGGGGGAGTCTCTGTCCAGCGCTGGGCCCATCCACTTGTTTGTGTTTGAATCTCTCCTCTCTGGCGGTGATTTGCTCCCTCCTCCGCTCTTCTCCCCGCCTCGCTTCACTCCTCCCCTCCAATCGGCGCTCCGCTCGCCGCGCCTGCCCCCTTTCCTGCCTTGCCATTGGGTCACGCTTCCCGCCTCGCGCCGACGTCATCGGCAGGCGCAAGCAAAGAGCCAGAGAGAATGGATTGTTGCCGGGGGAACGAGCGGCGCGAAATTCAGTTCTCGCTCTAGATACCGCGAGAACAACCTGACGTTACGCGCTGCTAGAGCGTGAGAGGGGGAAAAAATACGTATACAACCAAAAAAATGGCGCCTATCCGCCATTTTGTTTATTGATAAAGGTGTAAAGTAAAAAATAAAGTTTATGCTTTTTTTACATGCTCTATTTGTCACTCTATCAGCTAAACATAAAATTGTGTTTATTCATACATATGTGTATATATATATATATATATATATAAATAATATATATATAATATATATACAGTATATATTATATTATATATATATTATTTATATTTACAGTTACACATGTTTGTAAATATTTTATTATATTATTATTATTTAAAGCGGAGTTCCACCCAAAAATGGAACTTCCGCTTTAAGCACTCCTCGCCCCCTTACGTGCCAAATTTGGCATGTCATTTTGAATTTTTTTTTTTTGGGGGGGGGGGGGGGGGGGTGGAGTTGCCACCTCATCCCTTTAAACCCGAACACATATGGATTACACAAGTTCTGAGGCTAATTGAAAGCAGATAAGGCGCCAAGTGAGTTTAATTACCACCTTAATCAGCCACAGAACCTGTGTAATTAATATGTGTTCGGGTTTAAAGGGATGAGGTGGCAACCATAGGGGGGGGGGGGGGGCTTCATTAGGAGGGGGACTTCCTTTCCCACTTCCTTCTTCCGTCCAGGGACCGCCATGGCGACTCCTCCTTTCCGGCAACTCCCTCTAGGCGATCTCCTGGGACACGTGACAGGTCCTAGGAGATCGCTTGTCCACTCCGGGAGCGCAACGCGACTCGTGCGTGCGCCATGCGTGCCCGGCCGTGAAGCCGAAAGCTGTCACGGCCGGGTGCCCAGAGTGGCAATGGAGGCGGCGGCGGAGAGGAGGGGGAGAGGAGCGACGCTCCGTTCGGCCGCATCGCTGGACCGTGGAACAGGTAAGTGTCTGTTTATTAAAAAGTCAGCAACTACACTTTTTGTAGCTGCTGACTTTTAATAAACATAAAAAGCCTGGAATTCCACTTTAAGGTACTTATATAGTGCCGTCAATTTATGCAGCGCTTTACATATTCATTGTACATTCACATCGGTCCCTGCCCTCAAGGAGCTTACAATCTAAGGTCCCTATCTCACATTCATATACTAGGGACAATTTAGACAGAAGCCAATTAACCTACCAGCACGTCTTTGGATTATATCTTTCATGTGACAACACTGAAGAAATTACACTTTGCTACAATGTAAAGTAGTGAGTGTACAGCTTGTATATAACAGTGTAACTTTGCTGTCCCCTCAAAATAACTCAACACACAGCCATTAATGGCTAAACCGCTGGCAACAAAAGTGAGTACACCCCTAAGTGAAAATGTCCAAACTGGGCCCAATGAGCCATTTTCCCTCCACGGTGTTATGTGACTCGTTAGTGTTACAAAGTCTTAGCTGTGAATGTGGAGCAGGTGTGTTAAATTTGGTGTAATCGCTCTCACTCTTTCATACTGGTCACTGGAAGTTCAACATGGCACCTCATGGCAAAGAACTTTCTGAGGATCTGAAAAAAAAAACATTGTTGCTCTACATAAAGATGGTCTAGGCTATAAGAAGATTGAAACTGAACCCTGAAACTGAGCTGCAGCACGGTGGCCAAGACCATACAACGGTTTAACAGAACAGGCCTCGCCATGGTCGACCAAAGAAGTTGAGTGCACGTGCTCAGCGTCATATCCAGCCGGGGACCCTCGGTGGTAAGAAGCACTGGCTGTGGGAAGAGAGAGAGCTGGACTCCGGGTACTGATAAGTCCCTTATTTTGAAAAGTCATCAATATTCTAAGAAGGCCTCTGAGCTCTGTGCCTCACAGGAGTTCTCTGTACACCAGTTGTTGAACCATACCCATACTTTTTTATATATGGTGCGAGTCTCTAATTTTCTACTATTCAGTAGTGTATTGATCAGACGATTTAAGAAACCCTTAGCTTTGGACAACCACTCCTCAGAAACCAGGCACCGAAGTTCCACCTTTCTACTTGGGGACAACACACTGGGCCCTGAAAGAGGAGATCCTCTCGGATTGGCAGTAACCATGGGGGTTTTACAGCAAGTTCTTTCAGAATAGAGAATCATGGTCTTCTGGGCCAGTGTGGTGCAATGAGAATCATCGAGGTATACTCTGTTCTGAATTTCTTTAGCACCGCTGGTATGAGTACTGGCTGGGGGAAGACGTAACACTTGGTGAAACTCCATTTCTGTGCTTGGACGTCGACCCCTAGTGCTCTGTCTTTTTTTAGGCTCAAGCTTTCGTGTTTTCTTTTGAGGTGAGTAGGTCCACTTGCGGAACTCCCCATTTTTGTGTAATTATTTTGAAGACCTCTTGATTTAATCTCCAGTCGCTTTCTCTTAATTTCTTACTGCTGAGATAGTCGGCCACTTGATTCAGTTCTCCTTTGACAGGGAAGGGACGCATTTTTTTTACGTAGGCAACTGCGGAAGTGTTGTCAGACTGGATCTGTAAGTGGTGACCCTTCAGTTGTTCCTGGAAGTATCTGAGTGCTAGAAGAACTGCCTTTAATTCCTTCCAATTCGATGATCTCTTCATTCCATTGTTTTTCCACACTTCTTGTGTTATCCATGGGCCTAGCTGGGCTCCCAAACCTATGCCACTTGCGTCTGTAGTCATTATTTGGGTGACTGGTAGGGTCCACATCCGTCCTTTGGTTAAATTCTCTGGTTTTCTCCAGCACCATAAAGATCTTTTCACTTGTGTTGGTATGTGTACCTGTTTGTCTAGTGAGTCTTGTCTGTGATTCCATATTTTAAAGATAAACATTTGTAGTGGTCTAAAATGTAATCCCGCCCATTGTACTGCCGGGATTTCCAAGGTTAATAGTTAGTGTGGTACATAGCTTACCACTCTTTGTTATATTAATTCCATTATGGCTTCAAATAGACCTCTGGCCTTTTCTTTGTTTCTTTGCAGTTCCTTGGGATAAAACCTGTTTGGGGGTAAGGTTGAAAATTCCAAACGATAACCTTGTTGCACGATTTTTAGTATAAATTGTCTTGAGGCTATCGCCTCCCATTGTGGGAGGAAGGACCCCAATCTTCTCCCCACTTTGACCAACTTGTCACTGTTTTTTACTAGTTTGCTCAGGAGGGCGAAAAATTGCTCCTCCTTTGCCCTTCTCTCTCTGATTCCTGGGTCTTTTTTGATTCTCAACCCTGGGTGGTCCAAAGCGAGACCGTTCTTGGTCTTTTCTTTCCTTGTTGCGGTTGTCCCCAGGTTGGTTTGCGTTTCAGTCTTATCTTCTTATGCTTCAATGCTTTCTTCTTATCCACCGTGCGATCGAGTACTTTTTCCAGCCCTGGCCCGAACAACAAATCCCCTGTTAGTGGGATCCCACAGAGCTTGGCTTTCGAAGCGCCACCCCCCTGCCAAGTTTTTAACCACAAGGCTCTTCTTGTAGAGTTTGACAAGGCTGAGGACCTTGCAGCCATCCGTACTGACTCAGCGGATGGGTCTGCTATATAGGCAGTACCTTTGAGGAATGTAGGAAAAGATGATAATACTTGTTCCTTCGGTGTTCCCTCCTCAATGTGGGCCTGTATCTGTGTAAGGAAGAACTCCACGTTTCTGGCCACCACAGTAACTGCCATAGTTGGTTTTAGACTCCCTACTGTAGAATCCCATGATTTCTTAAGAAGGGAATCCATTATTTTGTCCATTGCGTCGGACAGCACTCAGTAAATGCCTGTGGGGCTCGGCAAGGGATATGGGGACAGAACCTCCTCTTACCGCACTCAGTGCTGAGTCGGGTGCCCCCTCTGCTTTCTCCTGCACCCAGAGCCGCGGAGGGCGGTGTTGTTAGCAGGTAAGCCTTTCGGCATGATGGTCCTAGGAGCTCTGTAGCCCTTACAGGGCATCCACCTGAGCTACACTGGCTCGCTGGACTTGGTTCCATGCAGTGTCTCCCCTCTGGAGGAAACACAATAACTGAGGAACCAGCAAGGGAGGAGGCCAAGGTCTCTCAGGTGGCTGTCCTGAAAGGCGATTAAGGGGAAATTTTAATTTTGTACTCACCATAAAATCGTTTTCCTGAAAAGGTTATATGGGAGGTGGACACATGATCTTCTGGGATTCCCTTCTCGAGAGGTATGCTCTGGACCTCACTAAACGTTAGGAGACAACAGGATTTTGGTACTCATCTTAATATACTTTTCATTATTGGGAACCTATCAGACCTCTAGGGAAGGGCTGACACCCCAGAGATAATCTGTATCCCCCATGAACATTTGGAGAAAGACTATAATCGGTCAGGAAGAGATTGATCCAATGCTGAAATTTTAAACATTTCTATTATTGTTGAGACCGTACTATATTTTAAAAAGACATTTACAACTGGGCTTATGACTTGATTAGACCTTGACTGATTGAGTTGACTTACTAACCTTTGAAGATGTCTTACCAGTAAGATTTTTTTTTTCTGTCCTGCCAAAGGACTGGTCTACCCTCCTTTGTCTCTGCTTGTTACGAGAGTATGCTGAGAGTATTATTATAAGAGTATGTCCCGGAGTATGTCCCAGAGTATGCTGCCATGATGCGCCAGGAAAAACAAAAAATTGTATGCTCACCTTCGGTAATTTTCCTTTTCTGGAGCATCTTCATGGCAGCATACTCCAGGTTAGGTTCTGTCCCTCAACCCCATAGAACCAATTAACTTTAATTCTCCCCCACCCAAGATGGCCTCAGCCTAATCACTATTACAGGCCATGAATTTGGGTGGGAGTATAGTACTCTGGTATGAAGATGCCCCATGAAAGAAAAAAATTACGGAAGGTGAATATACAGTTTTCCCAGAACATCATAGCAGCATCTTCATGGCAACATAACTCCAGGTTAGGTTCTTCCTCTCAAACCCATAGAACCAGTTAACTTCTCCCCCACATAAGATGGCCTCAGCCTAATAGCTATTACAAGCCATGAATTTGGGTGGGAGTATGGTATACTGCTATGAAGATGCCCCATAAAAAGAAAAAACATTGAAGGTGAATATACGGTTTTCCCGGATATCATGGCAGCATACTCTGGGCCATAATTAGTAGAGCCAACCAGTCCAATGGCGACATTTTTCTGGAGCCCAGCGGTCCTTCATCAAGGCCGATACGTATTTATTTTTTAATTGGGGAGATTTTCCTTTACTTCCTGTACCGGAGACAAATTGGGAAGCAAATGGCAATCTCTCTAAAGTGAGGGGAAATCTATGCTTAGACATTTGTCACCACAACAGGTGTCCACCATGGAAGATAGCCAGATACCCTTTAAACTGATCAGATTCACATACAGTACAATCAGTTTAGATCAGTTATTGTTAATGTAGTAGCACAGAAAGAACACAAGGTGGCACTGCAGTGTAACTTTTCATGTTGTGTCTGCTTTTAGCACTTTTTTGCAGGCTCAGAACCACTCAGAGAATAGGAATACTAGCATCTGTAGGGATTTTGGGCTCGTTCACATCAGTGGCCATATGGCATGTTAAAGCCTAGCTCAGAGAACTAAAAAATTATCTCTTTTAGTGGGGCTGTATCTGCGTAACTGGGTTGATTGCTCATTTAGGTTTAGGGGAACAATAGAAGGAGATTTATTTATCCGCTCCTCCCCGTAGTGTCTTCTCCCCAATGCTCTAGCAGTCTAAGAATCTGACGCCATCAATACCAGAGCAGGATTCATAGACCTGCACTCAACATGAGGACACTGAGGGACAGTCCATGGATCATAGAGGAGCATTGCTTGGCGTTGGAGCGGAGGATTAGGTAAGTACAACTGGCTATATGCTAGTAGAATTTATTTTTAGAAAATTTTAATTTTAAGAAAGTTCCTACGATTTTTTTAATCATTAAGGGGGTCAAATCAGCAATCGTTTTTTGATTGCAGTGATGAGAAAATTTGATACTGAAGAATGTTTTCTTGAACGAAAACATTTCTAATGCCTCGTGCACGCGGTCGGAAAAGCTCTGATGGTTTTCCCGTCGGAATTCCGACGGAATTTCGCTCAAACTGTCTTGCCTACACACAGTCACACCAAATTCCGACGGTCAATAACACCGCGGCATAAAACACGCTCAACGGCACTATAAAAGGGAAGTTTAATGCTTCCGAGCATGCGTCAAATTGTTTCAGAGCATGCGTCAAATTGTTTCCGAGCATGCGTCGGAATTTTGCGTGTCGGAATTACATACACACGATCGGAAAATCCGATAGAAAAGTTTTCCGTCGGAAAAATTAAGAACAGGTTCTCAATCCAAAGTCCGTTGGAAATTCCGACAGAAAAAGACCGATGGGCATACACACGGTCTGAAAATCCGATGAAAAGCTCCCATCGGACTGTTTCCATCGAAATTCCAACCGTGTGTATGTGGCATAACAGTAAATGTGGCTTTCAATTGGGAAATTACAATCAAAATTCCAAAATCGGATGCTAAAAGCAAACAAAAAGTACTTTTGAAAATTTGTCCAGTCATGGAAGGTACAAAATATTTTAGCACGAATGTTACCGTATTTGCCGGCGTATAAGACGACTGGGTGTATAAGACGACCCCCTATTTTTCCAGTGAAAACTTAGGTTTGGGGCTATACTCACCATATAAGACTACCCCCCTTCCGAGGCAACACCATTTACAAAAAAACGTCAGAAAAAAAATTAAAAAAATTAAAAAAACATCAGACTTAACATCAGAAAAAGGAAACTGGTGAACTACAAGTCCCAGATATCCCTCCTCTAAAGCACCATAAATCATACCTGTATTTTAGGGGAGATCTGGAGCTGGATGTGCAGTGCAGGATGCTTTGTTAATATGTAGAGCATCAAGTACACACAGTATATGATGCTGTGTTAGTACAGTAGCGCAAGGTACACTTCAGAATACAGTGTGCAGACAGTGTGCACCGCTGAGCCAATCACGGCAGGCATTATATTTTACTAATCTGTTGATGGATACAAAGCCTGCTCGGATTGGCAGAGGCTGTGACATCAGCCCGTGCCGCTCTGACTCATGTAGCCTGCTCGGATTGGCAGAGGTTGTTATGCAATCCGAGCAGGCTTAGCAGGCTCTGTATTCATCAGAGTGCATCGCCCGCTGGGATTGGCTGAGCGGCGCATACTGTATACATATTACAATTTTACAGAGCGCCCGGCGGACTAATATCCATCTGGCGGCTTCTTCACCCGGCGTATAAGACGACCCCCGCTTTTTGGCTGTGTAATTTCGGTGTAAAAGGTAGTCTTATACGCCAGAAAAATTTACTAGTATATAGCTAGCTAAAAGTGGTTTCTCCTTTACCTACACCAAGGGCCTCCAAACAAGTTTACTGTCCATCAGACTTTAGGTGGGACTGAGTGTGGTCAGTGGAAGTAGAAAAATTCTTGACATCAGTGGGAGTAAACAATGCACCATCTTTGGTATTAGGAGGAGGAATAGTGCCCCATCCTTGATGTCAGTGGGAGGAATAATGCTCCATTGTTGAAGTCAGTGGAAAGTGTCAGTGGGAGGAATAGTACCCCATCATTGGTGCAGTGCGAGGAATAGTGGCCCATCATTGGTGTCAGTGTGGTAGGAATAATACCCCATCATTGATGTCAGTGGGAGTAATAGTGCCCCATTGTTGGTTGTCAGTGGGAGGAATTGTACCCCATCATTGGCATCAGCAGTGGTAGCTAATGCTCCATTTTGTTTTGGGGGGGGGGGGGGCTTGGCAAAATTGTCCACCACCCGAAAAGGCAGTGCTCTGTCCCCTGAGCCCACACTTTTTCTTTAAGCCAATTAGAGCCTAATCACGTACTTCTAAAAAAAAAAAGCCTCATTGGAATCCATGCGTCCAGCATGTAGATTAGGAGCTGGACTCATGGATTAGGGGGGTGGCACCTGCTGATAGGAATAGTGGAGGATCATTCCTGGGACCCAGCCGATGCCGGAATTGTACACTGTGCTGCGCATGCTTTCACCACGGCTGCTAGTAGTTCACACCTGGACCACAATTGGGAGACAGTTGTCAACCCATAACAGGAAGTGTCTAAACAAAGAACTTGATGGCACAGTCACCAGGTATTCTTTCAATGAAAGCTGCCAATTTTCAAAGGTCAAAAACTTTATTTACATTAGCATGTTAAAGGTCCTATGAACATTTAGTGATTGGTTTTAAATATCTGAAAACTCTGCAGAATTTGTATTTAGAGGTCCTTACTGAGCCAATAAATTGTCTTGTTCCTGATGAACTGAGAGACAACAATTTCCAATCGTTTGGCATACAAAATGGCAGGCGTAATATCACTTTCTGTCTTAGTGATATCATTAGTTTGAGGTAAGCCAACAAACTTTATCCTTTTGCACCAATAACACTAAGTGACCAAAAGTATTTGGACCCCCCTCCAAATGATTGGGTTCAGGTGTTACCGGTGAAGGGTACAGTTAATACTACAGCATACAATGACAAGTTAGACAAATGTGTTCTCCCAAACCTTCCAAAGGAATGTTCCATCATGACTGTGCCCCTGTGCACCAAATCACCTCCATAAAGACATAGTTTGAGGAGATGGTGTTGAGGAACTCCAGTGGCCTACAAAAAGAGCCGACCTCAACTCTACTGAATGCCTTTGGAATGAATGGGAATGCCAATAGGGAGCCAGGTCTTGTCATCCAATATCAGTACCTAACCTCATAAATTCCTACAGACACACTATGAAATCTTACGGAAAGTCTTTCCAGAAGAGTGGAGGCTGTCATAGCCACAAAGGGAGACCAACTCCATATTAATGTCCATGGTTTTGAGATGGGATATCCAACAAGCTCGTGTAGGTTTGATGGTCAGGTGCCCACATACTGTTGCCTATATAGCTTATGTCGTCGTGCATTAACATTTCCAGGTTCTGGTACATTGACTTGCGTGTTTTTGTTGGGTCAAACTCACACATTTCAGGTTGGCAGTCACTTTAATGCAGCCCGAGTAACTCAGTTGTCCATCAGTCTGTTTGATTTGACTTTGCGGAGATCAGGCCGCACCAAAATCAGCTGGCCTTCTTTAGTGGCCGAATATTTTTCACCTTGACTGGATAATTGTCCGGGATTCTTTCGTAGATGTTCTCCTGTTCGTCCAAGAGTGGAGAATGTGAAGAATTTACGTGATGGACGGTGGTCTTTCCATAGGATGGGTCATCAAACTGGACAGGAATCTGCTGTTTGGTCTAAAAAAGAAAAAAAAAGTGATTAAAGTATCTCAGCCAAAACTTTTTCTTCCCAGTTTTGCAGTGTAGTGAATGCTTCAAGCCCAACTTCAGCCCCCCAAGTCCACCCCAGAGGCCCACTTCACCCTACAAGATCCCTTTTTCCTTGCTTTTTTCTTTATATCTACCTTTTCCAGGTGTCTACAGGCTGACCACGTGATGTGCTGGGTCCTCCTTTTCCTCCTTTTCCAGGTTTGGCATTCCTCATTGATGCAGAATGAAGCTCTGGAGTGTTAGAGCCCCTTTCTGCATGATTGCACTGTGAGCAAAGGGTACCATGGTGGTACCCTCTAAAGCAGGGGTCTTCAAACTTTCTAAACAAAGGTCTGGATTCTTCAGACTTATGCCCCATACACACGGTCGGAAAATTTAGTCCGACACTGGTGTTGCATACTCACGGTCGGACAAAGTTGTCGGAAAATCTGATCAGTCTGAACGTGGTGACGTTTGTTGCGTACGACGGGACTACGTAGAGGCTAGTAGCCAATAGCTTTGGTCTTGTAATGTGATCTGAGCATGCGTGGCACTTTGTCCGTCGGAATTCGCTACACACGATCGGAATTGGTGTGATCGGACTTTGTTGTCGGAAAATCTGTCCAGCAGGAGATAGAACTTTGTCCGTCGGACAATCCAATGGAAACTGTCCGATGGTGCCTACACACGGTCGGAATTTCCGACAACATTGTCCGATAGGACAGAATCCATCGGAAAATCCGACCGTGTGTATGGGGCTTTAGGGGGCGGGCGAGGGGTCAAAATGTGGTCAGTGGAAGTAGAAAATGTCCTGACACCAGTGGGAGTAAACAATGCCCCATCTTTGGTATTAGGGTCAGGATTAGTGCTCCATCCTTCGTGTCATTGGGAGGAATAATTCCCCATTGTTGGTGTCAGTGGAAGGAATTGTGCCTCATTCTTGGTGTCAGCTGCTTCTGGCCCCTGGGCCACAGTTTTGGAGACCACTACCCTAAAGGGACAGGTCCATGACGAACAGTATGTCCTCAATCACTTGGGTTGAATGGCACTGGGAAAAAGTGTACATCTGGTTTTATATCCAGAAGGATAGAGACATCTTTGTTCGGGCATCATCCAGGGTCAGCAGCTACTTCCTGGACTGAGATGCCAGTCTCAAAGATGACAGCCATGTAAATACTGGTTCCTTTGCAGTTCTTGTCTATCATCTTGTCACTTGCTACAAAGTTGCAATGTACTGCTTGAGTAATCACTGGGGTAGAGGGGACTGGGGAAATGCTTCTTCTTGCCTGCGACAGACTGATGGCATTGTTTCAGCCTAGGCAAAGTCACTGGATTGGAGCTCTAGGATGACATAACATTCTCACTCCCTGAAAGCCTATCTCCAGCCAATTTTTCGTATTTGTTTTCATGGAGTGGGGAAGAATTAAAATATCTGTAAATTCTCTTTACTTCCTATCTCGATAAAGCCCTACAATAAATAAGGGAAGGGGTGATGGCTATCAGGACAGGAAGACATCAATAAAAAAATTGCCAAGAGTTTTAACCCGTCCTCAAGTTTTAACCCGTCCTACTAAAACGTGGAGAGATTTACCATCACTTCCTCTTGTTCTAACCGGAAGTGATGGATAATCTCCCCAACGGACACAGAGGGCAATAATAACCTAACCAATGGTCTGTTTCCCCCCACCCCCCACCTCCCCACACACACACTCTTTAATCAAACGACGTAACCACGCAACTACGCCACCACGTACCCTCCAGGAAGCACGAGCCGCTGACACGCAGGTGGAGCGCAAGCCGACCCGACTGCAGCGTTCAGCTTCCTAGCGGGAGCCGCCAGTGTTTGCCTGTATGCCCCACCAGCAGGGATTTTTTTACAGATCGTTTTTTCCCTGGATCTGGTACTCCTTAGGGGTGTTTGGCACTGCGGCTTATCTATTTAGATTTTTAACCCTATCATCATTTATTATTTTTTCTGTAAAACTTTTTTGTTTTGGCTTTTAATAAACCACTTTTGTACCTGGCAACACCATTGCACTATGGGATTTTCTTTTTTTACTTCCCCCCTATGAGGATACCTTCCCATTACCCTAATACACCTGAGCGCCCCTACATAAGCCCAGCAGAGGAGGAATAAGGCCTGGACCCTAGACCCAGCTGAGACCTGACCCAGCTCCAGAGTGTCCTACAGGCTTGTTACCCCTGCAGGGGTGCAGGCATCCGGTAAGTGGGAATTTAAAAGGGGGAGCACCGAAGTCACCTGAAGAATTACTATGAGCACAACTCAATCACCAAATCTTCTCTTTCTTCTTGGAAATCTCAAATTTGGACTGTTTAATCCTCACTAGTGCATATGTTGGACTCCTCATAGTTACACTGTTTAAATGTGATTTATCCTTATACTGTATCCCTTGTATTCTGTTGAAATAATTGTATACGGAACATAATAACTTCCTGGCACCACTACGAATTATAGTACCGGCACTTTCTTTAATACGCTTATGCTGTGGTCTAATAGCCAGCCTATACTATAGCCTAACAGCATATTTAGTTTAACAGCATATTTTGCTTAGGCCTTCTGTGATTATACCAGCTGATCAGTTTAGGTGCTTTTATGAAACTTTGTGTTATGGTTGCATCTAAGTTCACTTTTGATATATTTATTTACTATTTATATTTTTTTCGATATGAGCACATAGTCACTTTCTTCCTCATGTACTTAATCACAGGACATACTCCTACTTATCACGTTTAAATCTAGGGGATCCTAACCCTTGATATATGGTGAATCACTTATGTAATATCACCATACACGTAACACTCTTTCTATTAAATGTGCACGTCACCTAGCACTGTGTTAATCACATTGGCACCAGTGATGTAAGTAACTGAGTTCAAATAAACTGAGTTACGTAACTCAGTTACTTTAGAGGGTAACTAGTAATCTAACTGATTACTTTTCCCCTCATGGTAACTCAGTTCCCCATTACTTTGGCTTAGTTACCCCAATTACATCTACCGTCACTAGATGGCAGTAGTGTAATTCCGGTGTCCTGCCAAAAAAGTTCCCCCGCCGGATAAGGACCCCCTGTACTGCGCAGGCGCAGTGCTTGCGCAGTACGAAGGACTACGGAGCTTCCGAAAATTGCCGAACCTAAAACAGCTCTGAGTGAACTCTACACAGCGCAGGCGCAGTTAACATGTAATTGTACGAGGCGATGCCGCACCCTCATGATGCTCGTGCTACTCTGCAAGGGGCGTCTATCGTGTAACTAAGGGGCGAGTCTAGTATTACTGTAACCAAGGGGCGTAATTTATTATTATTGTTATATATCGAGCTCTGCCCATTAATTTAACATTCGCCCCTCTTCTGTAGCCATCCGCCCCTTACACGATATAATAATAATAGACCCGCCCTTACACGATATAATAATAATAGACCCGCCCTTGCTTACACGATATAACAGACCCGCCCCTTGGTTAGAGTAATAATAGAGCAGCTCCTTGGTTACACGATATATAACAATAATAAATGCGCCCCTTGGTTACAGTAATACTAGACCCGCCCCTTAGTTACACGTATAGAATATTTAAAAAAAAAAGTCAGTTACTTTGCTGCGTAACTAATTACTTTTCCAATGTAGTAACTGAGTTACTAACGCAATTACTTTTTGGGAGAAGTAATTTGTAACTTAACTAAATTACTTTTTAAAAGTAAGATGACCAACACTGATTGGCACATATTGTATGGTTGATGCCAGCACAAACATTTATATGATTTATGATCTATCTTTTTGAGATACATACATTAGGGGGTTTTACCCTTTGGCCCAAGTGATTTTTATTGAGGTTAATCATAATCAGGCCAGCATTCTCCTCTCCTTTTATATGGTTTATGTATCACGTCTTGAATACTGACCTTTGCTCGCACATTGGTGGCTATTATAGCAGCTTGTAATTTAATTTATGTTTGACACTTTAGTCATTACTTATTACAATTAGGTGACGTATTTTATACCTATTTCTAGCCTTCCACTCATAATACAGGTAGCGCCTGACCACAGTATTACCAACCAACTACTCCAAGGATAGTTTTTATCCTTTCCCCTGAGGTGGCAGCAACCTAGACATATTCTACCTAAGCGCGGCTTACCACACATAAATCTTTGACTCTTTAACCAAAGCCAAACAAAACATGAAGCTGGACTTTAAACCCCTGACCTGGAGATGGAGACATCATAAGTTTGTAGGTTCTCTAAGCCCCGTACACCTCTTACCTTTAGTTTGGAGGCCTGTTTAGCAGGCTTCCCTTGTGCTATGGGTATTTGTTCTTGTGGAAAACCCGACATCTTGTTGGAACGAAAAGAAGAATGGAAGGCTGAAGGCTTCTGAGCATGTGAAGTTTTGTTGACAGCAGTAGGAAGGGTGGAAAAGTTAGTATGGGCACTCTTGGCTGCTTTGGAGCCACAAGATGGCATGGAATGTACATCCACCTCACTATATACATTATCCAGATTGCCCCGGCAGGACCCGCGGCCCATAGCATAAAAGGCTATGGGTTCATGTCCATTGCCACTGTTACCCCCTGCGGGCGTGACCCACTGAGCAGGCTCTGTGTATGTATTGAATTCATCTACCGAGGCGTAGGTGGGATCTCTTACAGGATTCTCTTCAGCATCAGCTCCTTCAGGGCTTTCTGAGGGTTTACTGAATGGTGTGTAGTCCACTAGCGGGTCTTCCGGGTCTTCTTGACTTGGAGAAAGGTTTGGTTCAGGAAACGCTGGAAGTTTCCATCCTAGTAAAGAGGACTGATGTTCAACCTAAGGAAAAATGAAAATATATTCATTAGATGGGCCCATGTATATCAAATGTAATCTGGTTTCCCTAGGACATGGGTCTCCAAACTTCCTAAACAAAGGGCCAGTTTACAGTCCTTTAGGCCTTAGGAGGGCCAGACTGTGGCCAGTGGAAGTAGAAAATTCCCCAGCATCAGTGGGAGTGGACACTGTCTCAGGCTTGGTAGTCAGCGGGAGTAAACACATTACACAGTGGTCAGTAGGAGGAGGAAAAGTGCACCATCATTGGTTTCAGTGGGAGGAATAGTGCCCCATCATTGGTATCAGAAGGAGGAATAGTGCCCCATCATTGGTGTCAGTGGGAGGAATAGTGCCCCATCAATGGGAGAAATAGTGCCTCATCATTGGCATTAGCGGGATGAATAGTGTCCCATCGTTGGTTTCAGCGGAAGCAATTGTACCCCATCATTGGTATTGGTGTAGGAAAAAGCGCCCTATTATTGTGTGTCAGTGGAAGGGATAATGCCCCATTGTTGATGTCATTGAGAGGAAGTGAGAAGAAGTGTCATTGATGAATAGTGACCCATCATTGGTGAAGTAGAAAGAATAGTGCCCCATCGTTGGTGTTAGTGGAAGGAATAGTTCCCCTTCATTGGTACCAGTGGAAGGAATAGTGCCCCATCATTGGTGTTTGTGGAAGGAATAGTGTCCCACTGTTGATATCAGTGGGAGGAATAATGTTTTATATCTGTGTTAGTAATAGTGCTCCATTGTTGGCAAAAATAGAAGGAATAGTGCCCCATCATTGGTGAAGTGGAAGGATTAGTGCCCCATCAATGCTGTCAGTGGGAGGAATAGTGCCTCATCATTGGCATCAGTGGGAGCATAAGTGCCCCATCATTGGTATCAGTTGGAGGAATAGTGCCCCATCATTGGTATCAGTGGGAGGAATAGTGCCCCATCATTGGTATCAGTTGGAGGAATAGTGTCCTATCATTGGCATCAGTGGGAGCAATAGTGCCTCATCATTGGTATCAGTGGGCAGAATAGTGCCCCATCATTGGTATCAGTGGGAAGAATAGTGCCCCATCATTGGTATCAGTGGAAGAATAGCGCCCCATCATTGGTATCAGTGGGCAGAATAGTGCCCCATCGTTGGTATCAGTGGGCAGAATAGTGCCCCATCGTTGTTATCAGTGGGCAGAATAGTGCCCCATCGTTGGTATCAGTGGGCAGAATAGTGCCCCATCATTGGTATCAGTGGGAAGAATAGTGCCCCATAATTGGTGTTAGTGGAACGAATACTGCCCCACTGTTGATATCAGTGGCAGGAATAGTAACCCAAGCGCTGGATAAAGGCAAGCAAAAGGCCGGATCTGGCACAGGCCACAGCTTCGAGACTATTGCCCTAGGACAATCGACGAACATTTTAGTTTTCATTTTGTATTAGTTTTATACGTTTTGGACTAGAATAGGGGAGGGTTAGAATCTTGTTTTCTTTTATTGCCAGCTGGAGAGACTCACCCTCTCTGTTAGCCATGGTCCAGAAAGTCATAAGATGTCCATCATTTTAGAGCTGTCACCAAAACAGGAGGTGAGTGGAGATTTTCCAATGGGAACGCTGCTCTGTTGACAACTATGTGGGGATTTTCACTCAATCAAAACATATTTCCTCTCACTTCCTGTTGTGTCCCTGGTGCAGGAAGTTACAGTAAATCTCCCACCAAAGAAATATTTAGTTTAAAGCGGTGTTCCGGCCGAAATTATACTTTTTAAATAAAAATACCCCTATAATACACAAGCTTTATGTATTCTAGTAAAGTTAGTCTGTAAACTAAGGTCTGTTTTGTTAGTTTTTAGCAGTAGTTTGTTATTTTATAAACTTGCAGCAGGCCGTGGCCATCTTAAGTGTGGGCATCTGAAGCCAGACTGTATTTCTTCCTGGATCTCATCCTTGCAGATCTCGTACATGCTCAGTGCAGCATAAGCAGTGTAATAGGTTTCAGGTCAGGTTTCCATAGCAATGGCAGTTTGAGAGGAAGTTGCTGCCCCTTCCCAGGAGGCATTGCAAACAGGAAATGATGCGATGGGCCGCGGCCAGGGAGGAGGAAGTTAAAAAATGAATACAGCAGATATACAGTCTGTGCTGAAAAAAAAATAAAAAAAATATCCAATTTGTTTACAGTGCACAGTTTAGTGAGGGATGCTGAAGAGTTGTAAAAGTGGGTGGAACTCCACTTTAAGTATTAAAGTGCAGTTTTATACTTTATTTTTTTACCGTTTAAAGTATAACTAAAGGCATTTTTGTTAGTTTTGGATAGAGCAGAGATGAGAACCCCTAATAGGTGTCTATAGCTGTGCCCGTCAGGGAGGTTCACCCTCTCTATTTGTCCTGTACTAATAAATGTTCTCCATTGGGGTACTTTTTACTTTATCTCCCGTAAAGTTGCATGTAGCCATTGCAAGCGCAACTTATCTGAGAATTTTCTTAAGGTTCTCATGTCTTGATATAAGCAGGGGCGGACTGACAACTCATGGGGCCCCCGGGCAATAGGAGATTATGGGGCCCCCAGACAATCAGAGATTTTGGGGCCACACAGTATACAATCACACAGTATACACATACATGTACACACAGTATACACAGACATGTTTCTATTGGCTGAGAAGGTAATGGAGAGGTGGGGCAGCTATGATCTCGGGATTTTTAGACCAAAAGGATGTCGGTAAGGGACATTTCAGAAACAGATTTTTACATACTGTCCCTGGTTTTACTGAGGCTGGCAACCCTGATGGGGCCCCCTAGTGGCCCGGGGGCCCTCGGGAAGTGCCCGAGTGGCCGAATGGTCAGTCCGCCCCTGGATATAAGCAAGACTTATTGAATACATTGCATGTTTTGCCAGGATTAGAAAACAAGGTTGAGGAGGATTGTCATTCTTTTGGTGAGTTGTTACACAAGCCATACCTGTAATTTTACATTTGGGAACGGCCTAGTCTCGTCTTTGGGCGACGTGGCCAAAGCAGTGCCAGCATCCAGCGTCCCTCTGCTTGGTTTGGCGATCCTCCCGTACATCGGACCAGCTTTAGGTGAATTGGGGGAGCTTTTTGACGTGCCCGGAGAGTCAGCCTTCCTCGAGTTCTAAGGGTTATAAAAAAAATCATGCATGTTATCAAATATAGTACAGCTTTTTAAAAGGAAATGTACAGACTTTTCTTCTTCTTTTTTTTTTTTTTAGATAAACTGTAAAAGAAATCAGCTTGGTGCAAATCATTTTATTACTATACAGTATGTTAGCATTTTAAAAGTTATTTTTACGCATTATTTATACTTATGTATGTAGATGGGGCAACCACATTTGCTTATTACATTTGGAGACTTTGCTTCCTGCTTTGCAATGCTTCAACTCTTGATCTGCAACCCCTACCCTTGGTCTACCACCATCAGCCCTTGACTGATTCCCTTTAATGCCCCGTACACACGGTCGGATTTCCCATCGGACAATGTTGTCGGAAATTCCGACCGTGTGTGGGCTCCATCAGACTTTTTCTGTCGGAATTTCCGACGGAAAAAGTTTGAGATCCTGCTCTCAAATTTTCCGACAACAAAGTCCTATTGGACTTTTTCCGATCGCGTGTAGCGAATTCCGACGGACAAAGTGCCACGCATGCTCAGATCACATTACAAGACAAAAGCTATTGGCTACTAGCCTCTACGTAGTCCTGTCGTACGCAACGAACATCACCACGTTCAGAATGATCGGATTTTCCGACAACTTTGTCCGACCGTGTGTACGCAACACCAGTGTCGGACAAAATCCAATCGGAAAAAATCCGATGGATTTTGTGGTCGGAATTTCCGACTGTGTGTACGGGGCATAAGTCTTTGCCGTGACAGTCATCTGCATAGGGATCCCGTGCTCACCTTGGAACAGGGTGTGGTCAGCAGTTCTTTGTAGGGTTCCACCGGGTAAGTGCAGTAGTAGTTGATCAGGTCTTCTAGCTGAGGGTGGACACTGGTCTCCCCTTCGATCATATACGTCTCATCATCTCGCTGATTCAACACAAAATGGCGACAGCGCTCAACACCCCTGAAACGAAAGAGAAAACTGAAATTAAAATGTGTCCATGTTGTTCTCTTATGCCGCGTACACACGGTCGGAATTTCCAATGGAAACAGTCCGATGGGAGCTTTTCATCGGATTTTCCGACCGTGTGTATGCCCATCGGTCTTTTTTTGTCGGAATTTCCGACGGACTTTGGATTGAGAACCTGTTCTTAATTTTTCAGACGGAAAACCTTTCTATCGGATTTTCCGATCGTGTGTATGCAATTCCGACACGCAAAATTCCGACGCATGCTCGGAAGCATTAAACTTCCCTTTTATAGTGCAGTCGAACGTGTTGTATGTTGTGGTGTTATTGACCGTCGGAATTTGGTGTGGCCGTGTGTAGGCAAGACAGTTTGAGCGAAATTCCGTCGGAATTTCCGACGGGAAAACCATCAGAGCTTTTTCCGACGAGAATTCCGACCGTGTGTACGCGGCATTATATATATCTGTCTGGACACTAGAGATGTACTGTATCACAACCAAGGCTCCTTTCTAGCTCTGATGGACACCAATGTCAGATTCCCAGAAAGGTGCTAACATCTTGGCAGGACACAACGTTTCTGCTTTACACCACAGCAACCTGTTCTACCCAGGAACAAGACAAGCCCTGTTTCCAGGAGTTGGTCAGTGGTAGCCTTCAGCACTGGATGGAAGCCCATGCAAGAGCTGGAATGACAGGTTCCCTATGTGTAGTTTGTAATTTTACAAGTACATGGGACGGTTATATTTGTTCATTACAGATGCAGGCTCTGCTTCCTGATTGGGCCTTGTGGATCCAGGTAAGGCACCACAAGCCCACCAGACAGGCTTTGTCTGACCAAAAACAGATTTTCTGCAATCTCTTTTGACATGAAATGCTCACAGTGCTCCTGATAATGAGCAAAGGCATTTTTGTATCTCCAGCAAACAATGGGTTATTTTTTACTCTAAATCAGGGGTGGCCAACCAGTGGCCCAAGGGCCACATGTGGCCCGCGGAGACCTCTGATGTGGCCCACGACCTCCTGCTCTGGAATGGTGGGTTGCCAAGCCCAGATCTCAGGTTGCCCATCTGTCATACCACAGCATCAGTTTTGTGAATGAAGCTGGTGGTAGAGGAAGAAACCGTCTGCGGAGCAGAGCACCATAAGCCGATGATTACTGTACAGCGCTAGCTTTTGCCACAGGCAGAGCCTATGACAAAGTTCAGCTAACCCGCAGGATAGACACAGGTGCACTACGCTGCACCCGGGGTGTGGGTAAATCGCAGCAGATCAGTGTGAAAGCAGTCTTAGGCCCTTTTCACACGATCGGCCCCAACCAATTGGACCCCCAATTCACCTCTACAGAGCGGCAAATGTAAACAGACTTTTGTCCGTTTACGCCCGACTACCTCCAATCCGACCCTCTGGGAATTTGTCCCCTTCCATCTGGGCGGATCAGATTGGGGGGCCTATAGAGTAGCCGTGACCTGTCATCTGCCCGCTCCACTCATTGTGGCCCGCGACTGGTTACCAAGTTTCTTAAGTGGCCTTCATTCTTCAAAAAGGTTGGGCACCCCTGCTCTAAATGATGTTAATGTGCCCTGTAGGTTTATGTGCACTGCTAATCTCAGTGATAAGTGGAATTTCACAACCAATCAGATCCCAACTGTCATTGTTCTAATGCAAGCAAGAAGACTTAAACTAGCAGCTGATTGGTTGCAATAGACAGCTGAGTTTAACAATCAGTCACAGAGAGACCCTCCTCACCTGTAAGATAGAACAAATCCAACATGGCTCTCGCAGAAGCGAACCAGGAAACATCCCAACGGCTTGTCCTGCAGCATGTCCTCTGCTCGGCTGTGATAGAGACAGACTGACTTTCAGAAATAGACATATTACTAAATAATCACACATCATCGCATTGCATGCCATATCTTTTCACAGCCTTACAAATCCACGTGTAAGCGCAAAAACACACAGATATTAAAGGAGGATGACGTACAATATTGAATATATTGAATTCTTTCACTTTTTTTTTATTTCCAGATCTACATTCTTGATCAGATCTTGGATTCCTTTTTTTGCTAGACCAAAGCGTTGGTTCTTTTTTAAGTCTAATCTGATCTTTCTATGCGAAAATAAGGGTTAAAGTCATGTCATGCTGGGAACATTGTTAAACTTTAGTAGACATGTTCACAACAAAAAAATTTGTTTATTTTCGTTTCGTTTTTTTCGTTTCCGAAAAAAATTTGTTTATTTTCGTTTCGTTTTTCGTTTCCATTGATTCGTAACAATAAATAAATTCGTAAGTCGTCGGTGTTCGTATTCGTAACGATTCGTACATTCGTAAGAGTTTTTTTTTCGTTGATTCGTTTTTTCGTTAGTTTAATTTTCGTTTATTCGTGTATTCGAAATTCGGACGCATTCGTATTTATTCGTACATTCGTAACATTCGTAACATTCGTAATCGGAGCATAATTCATAATTTTATGTAATGTGTATGCTATTATTACATTTTAAGAGACACGGAAAATTACGAATCGAAAAAAAAAGTTACGAATGTACAAATTTTTTCGTTCAATCCATTCGAAGCACGTTAAGCAGCGCCATTGTAAGAGACATGGAAAATTACGAATCGAAAAAAAAAAAAAAAAAAAAAGTTACGAATGTACAAATTTTTTCGTTCAATCCATTCCAAGCACGTTAAGCAGCGCCATTGTAAGAGACACGGAAAATTACGAATCGAAAAAAAATAAAAAGTTACGGATGTACGAATTTTTTCGTTCAATCCATTCGAAGCACGTTAAGCAGCACCATTGTAAAGCCCCATACACACGGTCGGACTTTTTCATGGATTCTGTCCGATCGGACAATGTTGTTGAAAAATCAGACCGTGTGTATGCACCATCGGACAGTGTTCGTTGGTTTGTCCGACGGACAAAGTCTTATCTCCTGCTGGAAAGATTTGCCGTCAACCCGGTCCGATCACACCAAATCCGATCGTGTGTACGGTTGTCCGACCGGACAAAGTGCTACACATGCTCAGATCACATTACAAGACCAAAGCTATTGGCTACTAGCCTCTACGTAGTCCCGTCGTAGGCAACAAACGTCACCACGTTCAGAATGATCGGATTTTCCGACAACTTTGTCCGACCGTGTGTACGCAAAACCAACATCGGACAAAGTACGACGGACATGATCCGACGGACCTGGTCCGCGGATTGTCCGACCGTGTGTATGGGGCTTAAGAGACACGGAAAATTACAAATCGAAAAAAAAAAAAAAGTTACGAATGTACGAATTTTTTGTTCAATCCATTCGAAGCACGTTAAGCAGCGCCATTGTAAGAGACACGGAAAATTACGAATCGAAAAAAATAAAAAGTTACGGATGTACAAATTTTTTCGTTCAATCTATTCGAAGCACGTTAAGCAGCACCATTGTAAGGGACACGGAAAATTACCAATTCAACAAAAAAAAAAAGTTACGAATGTACGAATTTTTTTTCGTTCATTTTCATTTTCGTTGTTCCTGTTTTTGTTTTTCGGATTTTCTTCATTCGTACATTCGTTGTCTCTAATTAGTTTTTTTCGGATTTTCGGATTTGTTATTCGTTAAAATTTTTAGCGAATCGTTCTTCATTCGTACGAAAACGAATGAACGAAAATAACGAAAAAAAAAAAAAAAAAAAAAAAAAACGAAACTAATTGCACATGTCTATTTCCAGATCTACATTCTTGATCAGATCTTGGATTCCTTTTTTTGCTAGACCATAGCGTTGGTTCTTTTTTTAAGTCTAATCTGATCTTTCTATGTGAAAATAAGGGTAAATGTCACGTCATGCTGGGAACATTGTTAAACTTTAGAATCCTGGTGCCCAATGTGAGGTCCACGGGCTACACATGGCCCTTTAGCACACACTGTGCAGCCCTTGGGGAACCTGCAGACAGTAGTCATAATGGTACATACAATTTCTGTTTCTAGGCAGTGTTTCTTCGTTTTCCTGTCAATTTTGCATTCCCACTCCAATCTCTCTTTTTGTGATTTAAACTTCACCTTCAACACCATAAAAGACGAAGGTCATTTAAGTTGTGGTCTTCTGGAGGAGAGATGCCATTCAGAAGTCATGGTAGGACCAGGGCCGTTTTTAAGGCAGGGCAAAAGGGGCAGCTGCCCTGGGCCCTGTCATTGTTGTGGGGCCCAAAGCAGCTGCCTCGTACTTGCCAACTATCCTGGTTTAAATTCCCTCGTCCCTTGAAGTTTTAGTCCTGTGCTGTGTCCCAATATCTCAGTGTGAAGTGCTGCTACTAATGCTGCCCAGCTCTGCCCTATTGTTGTGTATAAATGACTCACCTGCAGACCCTGTGATAACATGTAAATAACCGGCCATCATATGTAAATAGCGGCGGCCAGCGGCATTGATATGTATATCATGCCCCCCTGAGGTCATATCCACAGTAATCTCTAGCAACAAATCAACAAGCAGAAATCATGTGCTGTAACCTCTAGCAACTAATCAGTGAGTGGTAATGTCTGCTGTAACCTCTAGCAAACCAGTCAGTGAGCGGTAATGATACACTGTAACCTCTGGCAACCAATCGCAATAGCTGCCTGATCTGATTCAGTAAACTGATTTTGAGTCTAGCTGCTATTTATTGTATGTCTCAGAGCAGGTGGAGAGCAAAACTGCATGGGGGGGGGGGGGGGGCAAGAAAAGTTTTGCCCAGGGGTCCAATCAATATTAACCACTTCAATACCAAGGACGTCATATGACGTCCTTGACATTGAGTGGGGATATCTGAATGATGCGTGCAGCTACAGGCATCATTCAGATATCAATCTTTCGGTTCTGTCTACCATAAGAACGATCATGGCGGCAGTTCCGCCGATTGATCGTTCTTATAGGCAACGGGAGGGGACGTCCCCCCCTCCCGCCGCCATCCGGTGCTTCTCTGGGCTCTCCCGTGCCATCGGGGGCCCGGAGAAAGAATCGCCCGCCACCGAATGACGAGCATAGAGATTTCCAGAGACCAGATGGTCACCAGTCATCTCTATGACCGTCGGAGGCCCGGGCGTGACGTTATGGCGTCACGCCCGGTACCCGGAAGAAAACAAAGCCACGATCGCGACTGTCAGCATGAGATCAGTGAATTTTTATTTACCGATCTCATGCTTTCCAGCCTGGAGGAGAGATGTGGGGGTCTTATTGACCCCACATCTCTGCATAAAGAGGACCTGTCACATACATTCCTATTACAAGGGATGTTTACATTCTTGTAATAGGAATAAAAGTGATCCAAAAATGTTTTTTTTTTTTTTTAAAAGTGTAAAAAAAAAAAAATTAATTAAGTAAAAAAAAAAAATTTTTTTTTAAAGCGCCCCTGTCCCCAGGAGCTCGCGCTCAGAAGCGAACGCACACGTAAGTCCCGCCCACATATGTAAACGCCGCTCAAACCACACATGTGAGGTATCGCCGCGTGCGTTAGAGCGCGTGCAAAACAATTCTAGCACTAGACCTCATCTTTCATATTATATAAAAAAAAATTGGGCTAACTTTTGTTATTTTTGAATTCATGAAACGTTTTTCCAAAAAAAAAAAGCGTTTGAAAAATTATTGCGCAAATACCGTGTGAGATAAGAAGTTGCAATGACCGCCATTTTATTCCCTAGCGTGTCTGCTAAAAAAAAACGTATATAATGTTTGGGGGTTCTGAGTAATTTTCTAGCAAAAAAATTATGATGTTTACATGAAGGAGAACAGGCCAGAGAAGGCCCGGTATTGAAGTGGTTAAAGACGGCCCTGGGTAGCTCCCAACCGTCCCTGATTTCATGGGACTGTCCCAGATTTGGAACAAAGTCCCTTTGTCCCTCTTTTCTCCTAATTTTTCCCTAATTTTGGTCTGATCTACTGTATATAGTTGTATATAAAATGCTAAACCTTTCATCCACTTTCTAAATTACTACATTTGTAAATTTCAAGAGCCAATAGATGTCCTCGTTCCCGTTGTCAAAAAGTTGGGAGGTATGCAGGACCTGCAGATGGCGACAGATATTGGGCGTTATATATATCTAGTCAGCTTCCCGCTCAGCTCAGAGCTGTGAACTTTCCACACAATGACTTCCTTTGTGGCTGTGAAGTGTTATGTGACCAAATGGCAAGAGCTGCTGTGTAGGTCACAAGTAAGAGTCCACATCACAGAGCAACAGTCATCTTGTCCATCTCATAAAGACTTTTTTATATACAATTGTACGCGTTGTACGAGACAAGACAAGTTTGAGCCAACATCCGTCGGAAATAAATCCAGAATTTTGTTAGGTAAAATGTCCCTAGTCCTACCTTGCATAAAGGATCCGAAAAAGGACCAGTTGGTTGAGTTGGCCTCCAAGGCCAAATGTCCCCAGTCCTTTCTTGAATAAAGGCACCACAAGCATCTCAAATATATCAAAAATTATTTCCCTGAAGGGACCAGTTGGTTGAGTTTGCCTCTCAGGCCAAATGTCCCCAATCCTTTTTTGCATAAAGGCACCACAAATGCAACTATTTCACTGACAGCGCCAGTCAGCTGGGTTGGATTTCTAGACCAAATGCCCCCAGTTCTACCTTGCGTGAAGGCATCTCAGTTGTATCCAAAATGATTGTCCTGAAAGGGCCAGTTCATTAGGTTTGCCTCCCAGGCCAAATACTCCCAGTCTTTCCATGTATGAAAGCATCTCAAATATATCCAAAATTATTTCCCTGAAGGGACCAGTTGGTTGAGTTTGCCTCTCAGGCCAAATGTCCCCAGTCCTTTTTTGCATAAAGGCACCACAAATGCAACTATTTCACTGACAGCGCCAGTCGGCTGGGTTGGATTTCTAGACCAAATGCCCCCAGTTCTACCTTGCGTGAAGGCATCTCAGTTGTATCCAAAATGATTGTCCTGAAAGGGCCAGTTCATTAGGTTTGCCTCCCAGGCCAAATACTCCCAGTCTTTCCATGTATGAAAGCATCTCAAATATATCCAAAATGATTTCCCTGAAGGGACCAGTTGGTTGGGTTTGCCTCCTAGGTCAATTGTCTCTGTCCTACCTTGTGTAAAGACATTTCAAATATATCAAAAATATTTTTCTTGAAAATCTAGTTGGTTGGGTTTGCCTACTAGGCCAAATTCTCCCAGTCCTTTGCATGAAGACATCTTAAATGTATCTAAAATTATTTTCCTGAAAGGGCCAGTTGGTTGGGTTTGCCTCTAATGCCGCGTACACTTGGTCGAAATTTCCAACAAATGTTCGATGGGAGCTTGTTGTTGGAAATTCCGACCGTGTAGTAGGCTCCATCTGACATTTTTTGTTCGACAACAAAAATTGGAGAGCTGGTTCTCAAATTTTCCGACAACAAAATCCGTTGTCGGAAATTCCGATTGTGTGTACACAATTCCGACGCACAAAATTCCACGCGTGCTCGGAATCAAGCAGAAGAGCCACACTGGCTATTGAACTTCATTTTTCTCGGTTCGTCGTACGTGTTGTACGTCACTGAGTTCTTGACGTTCGGAATTTCCGACAACATTTGTGCGACAGTGTGTATGCAAGACAAGTTTGAGCCAACATCCGTCGGAAAAAAATCCAGAATTTTGTTAGGTAAAATGTCCCTAGTCCTACCTTGCATAAAGGATCCGAAAAAGGACCAGTTGGTTGAGTTGGCCTCCAAGGCCAAATGTCCCCAGTCCTTTCTTGCATAAAGGCACCTCAAATGCAACTAACTATTTCACTGACAGCGCCAGCCGGCTGGGTTGGATTTCTAGGCCAAATGCCCCCAGTTCTACCTTGCGTGAAGGCATCTCAGTTGTATCCAAAATGATTGTCCTGAAAGGGCCAGTTCATTAGGTTTGTCTCCCAGGCCAAATACTCCCAGTCTTTCCATGTATGAAAGCATCTCAAATATATACAAAATTATTTCCCTGAAGGGACCAGTTGGTTGGGTTTGCCTCCTAGGTCAATTGTCTCTGTCCTACCTTGTGTAAAGACATTTCAAATGTATCCATAATATTTTTCTAGAAAATCTAGTTGGTTGGGTTTGCCTACTAGGCCAAATTCTCCCAGTCCTTTGCATGAAGACATCTTAAATGTATCTAAAATTATTTTCCTGAAAGGGCCAGTTGGTTGGGTTTGCCTCTTATGCCGCGTACACACGGTCGAATTTTCCGACAACAAATGTTCGATGGGAGCTTGTTGTTGGAAATTCCGACCGTGTAGTAGGCTCCATCTGACATTTTTTGTTCGACAACAAAAATTGGAGAGCTGGTTCTCAAATTTTCCGACAACAAAATCCGTTGTCGGAAATTCCGATTGTGTGTACACAATTCCGACGCACAAAATTCCACGCGTGCTCGGAATCAAGCAGAAGAGCCACACTGGCTATTGAACTTAATTTTTCTCGGTTCGTCGTACGTGTTGTACGTCACCGCGTTCTCGACGTTCCGAATTTCCGACAACATTTGTGCGACAGTGTGTATGCAAGACAAGTTTGAGACAAACATCCGTCGGAAATAAATCCAGAATTTTGTTAGGTAAAATGTCCCTAGTCCTACCTTGCATAAAGGATCCGAAAAAAGGACCAGTTGGTTGAGTTGGTCTTCAAGGCCAAATGTCCCCAGTCCTTTCTTGCATAAAGGCACCTCAAATGCAACTATTTCACTGACAGCGCCAGTTGGGGTTGGATTTCTAGGCCAAATGCCCTCAGTTCTACCTTGCATGAAGGGATCTCAGTTGTATCCAAAATGATTGTCCTGAAAGGGCCAGTTCATTAGGTTTGCCTCCCAGGCCAAATACTCCCTAGTTCTACCTTGCATAAAGGCATCTCAAATGTTTTTAAAATTATTTCCCTGAACAGCCACTTGGTTGGGTTTGTCTACTGGGCTAAATGTCTCTAGACCTTCCGTGCATGAAGACATTTCAAATGTATCTAAAATTATTTCCCTAAAAGGGCCATTTGGTTGAGTTTGTCTCCCAGTCTAAATATCTACTGTCCTACCTTGTGTGAAGGCATCTCAGAGGCATCTAATATGTATCTAAAAATATTTCCCAGTCTGAGTCTGATGCCGATTTATGCTTCCTTATGCTGGTCATATGCCGCGTACACACGATCGGACTTTCCGACGGGAAATGTTGGATGTGAGCTTGTTGGCTGAAAGTCCGACCGTGTGTATGCTCCATCGAAGATTTGTTGTCGGGCTTTCTGCCAACAAATATTGGCTAGCAGGTTCTCAAATTTTCCCGCCAACAAAACGTTGTTGTCGGACTTTCTGATGCCGCGTACACACGGTCGGAATTTCCGATGGAAACAGTCCGATGGGAGCTTTTCATTGAATTTTCCGACCGTGTGTATGCCCATCGGTCTTTTTCTGTCGGAATTTCCGACGGACTTTGGATTGAGAACCTGTTCTTAATTTTTTCAGACGGAAAACCTTTCTATCGGATTTTCCGATCTTGTGTATGCAATTCCGACACGCAAAATTCCGACGCATGATCGGAAACTATTCGACGCATGCTCAGAAGCATTAAACTTCCCTTTTATAGTGCAGTCGAACGTGTCGTATGCCGCAGTGTTATTGACCATCGGAATTTGGTGTGACCGTGTGTAGGCAAGACAGTTTGAGCGAAATTCAGTCGGAATTCAGACGGGAAAACTGTGTGTACGCGGCATTATCGTGTGTACACAACTCCGTCGCACAAAAGTTCACGCATGCTCGGAATCAAGTACGACCCGGAAGCGCTCGGTCTTGTAAAACTAGCGTTCGTAATGGAGATATCACATGACTATTGAACTTCCTTTTTATCGGCTCGTCGTACGTCTTGTACGTCGCCATGTTCATAATGGAGATATCACATACGTCTTGTACGTCACTACATTCGGAATTGTTAGCCAACATTTGTGTGACCGTGTGTATGCAAGACAAGTTGGAGCCAACAACCTTCAAACAAGATTCCACGGTTTTGTTGTCGGAAAGTCCCATCGTGTGTACGGGGCATTACACTTAAGCCACTTTTCCAACTACTTTCAACTAGATTTCGATCAGAAAAACGATTGGATGGATCAAGGCAATTCACCATCAAGACTATTTATTATTTCTGAGTTTCTAGAGAAATAGTTTGTGGGTTACCTTGATCAGTATAGTTGTGTTGCCTTTATGCTGTGACAATCAAGCTGACAGACAGTAATACATGTCACTTCAAGAGACAGGAAGAGGTTTTAGCTGTTCTTATGTTCTCTAACAGTGTTATGCCTCACTGCTCTTGTGTGAAGGGAGGAAGTTTGGCACAGACAGAAGGAAACTTAAAGTGGTGTTTCCACCGAAAAAAAAAAAAAATAGTTTAAAATTCATAAAATAAAAAAAAAAAATATTAATTGGAAAAAATAAATAATTTTACTCACCTCTAAATGCCTGTTGCTAGGGGGTCCCTCGTAGTCCTCCTACTTCAGTGCCCGGGCACTGACATCACTTCTCCTCGGTGCAGTCAGTCATCTGGGACATGTGACAGGTCCCAGATGACTGCGTGGCTTATCATGGCAACCGGCGCCGCTCGCGCATGCGCATTGAGTGCCCGGCTGTGAAGCCACAGCCGGATGCCCACAGTAAGAATGCCGGCGCCGCAAGCGGAGCGAGGGGGGGGCTTCCCATCTCTTCATGTCCTTGTGTCTCTGTCCCCATCAGAGAACTATTTAATCTCTTCCCATCCTTGTGTCTCTGTCCCCATCAGAGAACTATTCAATCTCTTCCCATCCTTGTGTCTCTGTCCCCATCAGAGAACTATCCCATCTCTTCCCATCCTTGTGTCTCTGTCCCCATCAGAGAACTATTCCATCTCTTCCCATCCTTGTGTCTCTGTCCCCATCAGAGAACTATTCCATCTCTTCCCATCCTTGTGTCTTTGTCCCCATCAGAGAACTATCCCATCTCTTCCCATCCTTGTGTCTCTGTCCCCATCAGAGAACTAGTCCATCTCTTCCCATCCTTGTGAATCTGTTATAGCTGCAAAGGGTGGGCCAACTCAATATTGAAAACTACGGAATAAGACTTGGATGCCATTAAAGTTCAAAAGTTCATGTGCATGTAAAGGCGGGGGTCCCAATACTTTTGGTGATATAAGGTGTGGATAGATAGATAGATAGATAGATAGATAGATAGATAGATAGATAGATAGATAGATAGATGTAGCACCCTGATAGTAGGCAGGGTTTCTAACAAATTTAGCGTGCTAAGTGGTAACTAGCCTGGCTGATTAATCGGGCCTCAAACTAGCCAGTTCCGAGGCTCGGGAACGGACGGATCCCCACCCCAGACCATGAGGGCCTCTGGGGCTGGTCAGGGTGACCATGCTTACAGGGGCAGCAGACTGGATCCCTCAAGGGGTTGTCCGGACCGGAACCAGGAGTCAAAGAGCAAGCCGAACCCTGAACACGTGACTTCAGCATCTTAAATACCCCTTCCCAGACTACACAGCGGGGCCAGGCGCGCCCACTGATTGGCTCCGAGAAAGATTGGTACTTAACACGTCCAACCAGGCTGTGTTCTCAGCCTGTCACAGGTGCCTCACTGCACCTATGACCAGGCAGATCTCCAGTACGGCCCAGTCAAGCTGATGCCAAAGTAAATTACCTAAAACGCTTGTACGAGTTGCCGTGTCTCTCCAATGCCGAGAGCACACCGGGACACCTCCGAATCCTCCTTCAGTTACTGGGCCTGGAACTTGCCAGTTCCGAGGCTCGGGAACGGACGGATCCCCACCCCAGACAATGAGGGCCTCTGGGGCCGGTCAGGGTGACCATGCTTACGGGGACGGCAGACACTCCTGGGTCCGGGATCCCTTCACAGGGGTTGGTCCGGACCGGGACCAGGAATCAAAGAGCAAGCCGAACCCTGAACACGTGACTTCAGCCTCTTAAATACACCTTCCCAGAAGACACAGCGGGGCCAGACGCGCCCACTGATTGGCTCTGAGAAAGATTAGTACATAACACAGGGCTTGACAAATTTGCTTGGAATCTAGGAGCCAGCTAAAAAAGTTAGGAGCCAGGTTTTTTTTTTTAACTTCTTGAGATCCGCGCTGTAGCCGTCGTTCTGCTTTGCCGGGACGACGTCCTATGACATTGTCCCCTGTACGAGCGGCCTGCGCACCCCCTGCTCTGTGATCAGCAAGTCTGTGAGACTCGCTGGATCACCGATCCGAGTAAGGGGTCGATCCCGACCCCTTACCACGTGATCAGCTGTCAGCCAATGTCAACACAGCCGGTAATCGTCTATTTTTTTTCCTCGCCCTGACAGCACGAGGAGAAAAAAAAAAGCAGATCAATATGACCGACAATGGTTAATTTTTATATTGAAAAAAAGATATCTTAAAATTTACACAGAAAGACGACTAGAACAAAAGCATACATACACATATTACTATTACTATATATATACACATATTACTATTACTATATATATATATATATATATATATATGTGTGTGAGTGTGTTTGGTTCTAGTCGCCTGTGTAAATTTAAGATTGGTTAATGTTTTACAGCAGGCAGGGCTCCATTAGCATTGCTGGATGTCATACCAACGGCCACCACTAGATGGCGCCAAGATCTTAGAAGGAAGCTTGCAGAAGGCCACAAAGCCGCGGCCTCGATTACCGGCGTGGCGCGACGCAATCGCATGGGGTGGGGGTCTGCACGGTCACTAATTCTAGTCGCCATGGCGCCCTGGCGCCCGGGGATTGTCGAGCCCTGACATAACACGTCCAACCAGGCTTGGTTCTCAGCATGTCACAGGTGCCTCACTGCACCTATGACCAGGCAGAACTCCAGTACAGCCCAGCCAAACTGATGCCAAAGTAAAAACTTAAAACAATTAACCCCCAGAACTCTGTTACAGTTCTGGGAAAAACGAAATTTGCATTATAGCGCACTCTTTATAAAAGTGTCGGCACTACAAATATATATATATATAAAATTCTACAAACACATTTCATTTCCTGTTCTTCTCACATACGAGGGTATAGTGGAAGTGCTTCTTCCCCACCAGAATAAAGCTCTGTGTTCACCGCAGTTTTCGAGATGTCACTAAAATAGCTTTATCTTCCTCGACAATCTGTTCACAGGGTACCAGATCTCTATGCCTCTGCCGTTGTTTTTAGAATCCTTTGAAAAACCGCAGTTACATCCTGTCGAAGCTTTGCATGTTCTCTATTGTAGGCTTTTAAATGCACCAAAAGTTTCAGCTCTGCCCATCGGGCCACTTCCAGCACATGCAAATTACTCGACTAGCATTCCCCTGATCAAAAGAATTCAGATTGTTTAGTAAATTAAGATAAATTCTGAACTCTCTGTACCTAAACTGACCACATACATAATGCCGGCGTCATTTCCAGAAAACAGTATTTTTTTTTCTGCGAGAACAGAAAACATCTCTCAGTCATACACTGGTGGAAGAATTCAAACAAATTAGGACCTTTTTTAAGGCCAATCCATTCTATTTGTAGTTGAATCAGGAACAAAAAAAATAAATTCTATTTTTCCCTGAACCAGTATGAGATTTTCTTCCTATTCTTCACGTTAGCCGTGGTGATGAAATGGTACTGGTGGACATGCTAGGCTCCAGAAAACCACACTTTAAAGAAGTATCGGCTAGACATGTGCACAATAGAAAAATTTGTTTATTTTCATTTCGTTTCTTTCGTTTCCGTTGACTCGTAACGATTCGTAAATTCGTAAGTCGTCGGTGTTCGTATTCGTAACGATTCGTATTTCCGTAAGAGTTATTTTTTCGTTGATTCGTTTTTCCGTTTAATTTAATTTTCATTTATTCGAAATTCGGACGCATTCGTATTTTCGTAGATTTAGTTACATTCGTACTTTCGTTAGATTGATTTATTCGTACTTTCGTAACATTGTTTTCGTAGATTCGTAATCGGAGCATAATTCATAATTTTATGTAATGTGTATGCTATTATTACATTTTAACCACTTCAGCCCCGGACCAATTGGCAGCCAAAGGACCAGGCCCCTTTTTGCGATTCGGCACTGCGTCGCTTTAACTGACAATTGCGCGGTCGTGCGACGTGGCTCCAAAACAAAATTGGCGTCCTTTTTTTCCCACAAATAGAGCTTTCTTTTGGTGGTATTTGATCGCCCTGCGGTTTTTATTTTTTGCGCTATAAACAAAAATAGAGCGACAATTTTGAAAAAAATGCAATATTTTTTAGCTTTTTGCTATAATAAATATCCCCAAAAAAATATATAAAAAAAAATTTTTTTTCCTCAGTTTAGGCCGATACGTAGTCTTTCACATATTTTTGGTAAAAAAAATCGTAATTAGCGATTATTGCAAATTATTGCGATTATTGCAAAAGTTATAGCGTTTACAAAATAGGGGATAGTTTTATAGCATTTTTATTAATATTTTTTTTTACTAGTAATGGCAGCGATCAGCGATTTTTATTGTGACTGCGACATTATGGCAGACACATCGGACATTTGACACATTTTTGGGACCAGTCATTTATACAGCAATTAATGCTATTTAAATGCATTGTTTCCTGTATAAATGACAGTTGCAGTGAAGGGGTTAACCACTAGGGGGAGGGGTTTTGGGCTCTGACGTGTGTGTTTTTTTTACATTAGGGGGCGGGGCTGACGTCTGACGTCATTGATCGGCTTTCCCGATGACGGGAACAGCCAATCAATGACAGGCAGAGTAGGAAGCGCGGGGAGAGGTTTGTTTACACAAACCTCTCCCGTTCTTCAGCTCCGTAACCCGTTCGCGGGATACCAGCGGCGATCGGGTCCACTGGTCCCGCGGCCGGGGTCACGGAGCTCCCGACCCACGTGCCATTCTGCTGACGTATATATGCAGTGGGCGGTCGGGAAGCGGTTAAGAGACGCGTAAAATTACGAATCGCAAAAAAAAAAAGTTAGAATGTACAAATTTTTTTCGTTCAATCCATTCGAAGCACGTTAAGCAGCGCCATTGTAAGGGACACGGAATATTACCAATTCAACAAAAAAAAAAAGTTACGAATGTACGAATTTTTTCGTTCATTTTGATTTTCGTTGTTCCTGTTTTCGTTTTTCGTTTTTTTTCGGATTTTCTTCTTTCGTAGTTTCGTTGTTTCTAATTTGGTTATTTCGGATTTTCGTTGTTTTTCGTATTCGTTCGATTCGAACATTCGTTAAAATTTTTAGCGAATCGTTGGTTCATTCGTACGATAACGAATGAACGAATATAACGAATTTTAACGAAAAACTAAAAAAAAACTAAAAGAATTGCACATGTCTAGTATCGGCAGTACTTAAAAATCCTTTTGAACCCCATGGAACAATTGCATGTACTACATGGTCCCTTTTCTGATCTGTGGCCCCCCGTGAGCATTTAAATTACCGTATATACTCGAGTATAAGACGACCCGAATATAAGCCGATGCACCTAATTTTACCACAAAAAAAAACTGGGAAAACTTATTGACTCGAGTATAAGCCTAGGGTGAGAAATGCGCAGCTACTGTAAGTGGAAAAGAGGGTCAACAATGCCTATTTGCAGCCTCACTGTGCCCATTTGCAGCCATAGGTCCCCCGAACTTCAAACTTGGTAGTTAAGGGTTCCTAGATGCCCCCTAGCTGCAGTCAAAATTTTGGGGTCTCTGGACCCCAAAGGGTCCTGAAATGACATTGCTGCAGATGGACACAGTTGACCGAGTTTGGGGCCCTGTATTTCGGGGGCAACTTGGTGCTAGGAAACCCCAAATTTGGATATGTAGTGTTGGTTCCACTGGGGTTGCACACCAAATTTGGGGTTCCTAGCACCAAGTGGCCCCCGAGAAATGGGGCCCCAAATTTGGGTCGGAAAATGTCAAGCACTTTTTGCAGCAGAGAATGACATTTACCGAACCGACTTTGGGGCCCCGTATCTCGGGGCCACTTGGTGCTAGGAACCCCAAATTTGAATATGTTGTAGTGTTGGATTCCACTTGGTTTGCACACCAAATTCCTAGCACCAAGTAGCTTCGAGATACGGGGCCCCAAAGTCGGGTCAGAAAATGCATTCTCTGCTGCAGAAAAGTGATGGGGGCACTTTCAGCACAAAAAATGTGCTGAAAAACTCGGCTTATACTTGAGTATATACGGTACATTTTTAATTTTCACTTGTGCTGTGACTCCACCCCAGGCTGAAGCCCAATTTATGGGTGTTCTTTTGGGGGGAGCTACAGCCCTAGGCACCACCACCAGGCTGATAATTTACTATTGGGAATGAACAGCCAGGACTGCAAAGCTGTGTGATATATCTTCCAGGTGCTTGTAAACATCCACTTCACCGGCAGCTAGATCACACAGCCCCACTAGTGCTGACTGATTTGTGACCCCCTTGAGCATTTAAAATGCCTTTTTTTTCAGCTTGTGATGTGCTGTATCTCCACCCCAAGCTTAAGCCCAATTTATGGGTGTTTTTTTGGGGAGTTACAGCACAGCCCTAACCACCACCATCAGACGAATCATTTACTATTGTGAAGGAAAAGTCAGCACTGCAAAGCTGTGGGATATATCTGCCAGCTGCTTGTAAATATCCACTGTACCGGCAGATAGATCACACAGCCCCGCCAGTGCTGACTGTTCATTTACAAAAGTAAAAGATCAGTCAGCACTGAGGGGCTGTGTCATCTATCTTCAGTGCAGTAAATATTTACTAGCAACCGGCAGATAGATCACACAGCCCTGCAACAATGACTGATCTATCTTCAGTGCAGTAAATATTTACTAGCAGCCGGCAGATAGATCACACAGCCCTACTAGTGCTGACTGATTTGTGACCCCCTTGTGCATTTAAAATGCTTTTTTTTTCAGCTTGTGATGTGCTGTATCTGCACCCCAAGCTGAAGCCCAATTTATGGGTGTTTTTTTGGGGGAGTTACAGCACAGCCCTAACCACCACCAGACTAATCATTTACTATTGTGAAGGAAAAGTCAGCACTGCAAAGCTGTGGGATATATCTGCCAGCTGCTTGTAAATATCCACTGTACCGGCAGATAGATCACACAGCCCCGCCAGTGCTGACTGTTCATTTACAAAAGTAAAAAATCAGTCAGCACTGAGGGGCTGTGTCATCTATCTTCAGTGTAGTAAATATTTACTAGCAGCCGGCAGATAGATCACACAGCCCTGCAACAATGACTGATCTATCTTCAGTGCAGTAAATATTTACTAGCAGCCGGCAGATAGATCACACAGCCCTGCAACAATGACTGATCTATCTTCAGTGCAGTAAATATTTACTAGCAGCCGGCCGATAGATCACACAGCCCTGCAACAATGACTGATCTTTTACTAGTGGCTTGTTATGAATGAGCCTTAACCTGCTGTGCTTAATCATAGTGCTCATCTCTACAGTGGGCCTACCGCTAGGGATGAGCACTGTCATTTAGCCATCACTAAAGTATGCATCTCCCTGTGAGCAGCGTACATGTAGCGACTGGCCCCATTCTGATCTATCCTGTGGTTGCTGAGCAGTGTGGTCAGACAACCTGTCCCCTGTTATCCCAATTTAACTTTTCAAGACAAAGAGAACCACTGGCAGAGGACATTAAAGGGTCCAATAATTTTACAGAAAATATCCAATCCATATCATAAAATACTTTTAATTACCTACCAGTGATACTCTGTATCCTAACATATGTATATAAGACGTGGTCTCTATTTGTGGACCATACAGTATATAGTTATGTTACTTTACAAGACAGTTACTTACTTGCGTGTGATGAACCCATGGAACCATTCCGGGAATTGACCCATGTTGACCAGCTTTTTCCTCTGAGTCTTCTCAAACCACTGATAGGTCTGTTCCTTCAGCTTCACCCCTGGTTTTAATTTTATATCTTTAGCTGGTGTATTCTTAAAGGTCCCGTGTTCATCCTGCTTCGTTCCTGGTTTTAGTGTCATGTGTATGGTTGGTGTATTCTTAGAGGTCCCCTGTTTATCCTAAGCGAGGAATAGAACATACCAGTCATTCTCAAATTCACATCAAGAAGTATCTAATGTGGAGTATCCATTAGGAAGACAAAGCTTGGTTTATGTTTTTTGAGATTGTGAGATTTCTCCAAAGAAATGTGTCTCTGCCCCTTCCACAAGGACATAATGAAGGTTTCATGCCATCTTTTGGCTTTGTAGTGGCTGCCATAATCAACAAGAACTGAACATTTTGAATGGGGAGGTCGCAATTGAGAGATAGTAGAAAGCTTGTTATTCACCCTACTGGCAACCAGTCAGAACTCATATTTAATTTGTGTGAAGTTGCCCTCTAACCCGTAATATTATGAGTGTTTTTTTTGCTGTAGACCGAATTCCTGTAGTGACCACGTTTTACAACCATTGACTCTCACCCAATGGAAGATGCTGGATATAATCACCCCAACTAGAAACAGTCATTGAAACCTGACTGGGTTCCTGCGTTCAAGTGCCTCCAAGTACACTATCTGCATGGAGTTTGTATGTTCCTTTTGTGTTTGCTTAGAGTACTTTGGTTTCCACCATAACCATTCACCAAATGCAGACTGACAGACTAACTGCCTCCAATTTATAGTTGTCATTATTTCACCTGCATGGGCATCCGCAGGTAGGAGCAAGGGGGGTCAAGTGCCGACCCTGAAATCAGGGATGGGATCTTAAATTCAGCACAGTTGCGTCTCTATCGAGGTGCCGCCAGTCAGGGCCGGTCCGTCCCGGGGTGCACGGGGTGCAGTGCACCCAGGCGCCACAGAGGTGGGGGCGCTGGAGCGCCAGAGTGCTCCGCTCCCTCCTCCTCTCCTTGTCCGTAGGCGGCGCGGCTCTCTCCGCCTGTCGCGGCCGTGGGAGCGGCCGCGCAGTGACGCCACGGGGGGGGGGGTGGGGCGCTCCGTGGCCGAGCCCGACTTGTTTAGAACAGAGCGCGTGTGAGGCTTGTGCTGGTGGGCGGGAGGCGGAAGTTAAACACAGGAGGAGTCCTGTGTTTAACTTCCGCCTTCTGCCCACCAGCACAAGCCTCACACGCGCTCTGTTCTCCACCCGGCGGCGCGGCTGCACACTGTCCTCTCCAGCTGCCGCCCGGGTGGTTTTAATTAGCCTAGGGGGGGGGGGGTGGTTTGTCCTGGGGGGGGTCTATACTAATGTGGGGGGGGTTTGTCCTGGGGGGTCTATACAAATGTGGGGGGGGGTTGTCCTAGGGGGTCTACTAATGTGGGGGGGTTTGTCCTGGGGGGTCTATACTAATATGGGGGGGGGGGGGTTGGGGGGGGTGGGGGTTTTGTCCTGGGGGGTCTATACCAATGTGGGGGTGTTTGTCCTGGGGGTCTATACTAATGTGGGGGGGGGTGGTTTGTCCTGGGGGGTCTATACCAATGTGGGGGGGGGGGGGGTGGGGTTTGTCTAGGGGGGGGTTTGTCCTGGGGGGGTCTATACTAATGTGGGGGGGGGGGTTGTCCTGGGGGGGGTCTATACTAATGTGGGGGGGTTGTCCTGGGGGGGTATATACTAATGTGGGGGGGTTTGTCCTGGGGGGGGTCTATACTAATGTGGGGGGGGTGGTTTGTCCTGGGGGGGTCTATACCAATGTGGGGGGTGGTTTGTCCTGGGGGGTCTATATTAATGTAGGGGTGGTTTGTCCTGGGGGGTCTATATTAATGTAGGGGTGTTTGTCCTGGGGGGGGGGTCTATATTAATGTAGGGGGGGTTGTCCTGGGGGGTCTATACTAATGTATGGGGGCTGGTTTGTCCTGGGGGGGTCTATACTAATGTGGGGAGTGGTTCGTCCTGGGGGGTCTATACTAATGGGGGGTGGTTTGTCCTGGGGGGTCTATACTAATGTGGGGGGTGGTTCGGCCTGGGGGGTCTATACTAATGTGGGGGGGTGGTTTGTCCTGGGGGGTCTATACTAATTTGGGGTGTTCGTCCTGGGGGGTCTATACTAATTTGGGGTGTTCGGCATGGGGGGTCTATACTAATGTGGGGGGGTGGTTTGTCCTGAGGGGGTCTATACTAATGTGGGGGGGGGGTGGTTTGTCCTGGGGGGTCTATACTAATGTGGGTGGCGGGCTGGTTTGTCCTGGGGGGTTTATACTAATGTAGGGGGGGTTTGTCCTGGGGGGGTTTGTCCTGGGGGGGTCTATATTAATGTTGGGGGGTCTATACTAATGTGGGGGAGTGGTTTGTCCTGAGGGGGTCTATACTAATGTGGGGGGTGGTTCGGCCTGGGGGGTCTATACTAATGTGGGGGGTGGTTCGGCCTGGGGGGGTCTATACTAATGTGGGGGGGGGTGGTTTGTCCTGGGGGGGTCTATACTAATGTGGGGGGGTGGCTTGTCCTGGGGGGTCTATACTAATGTGGGGGGTTCGTCCTGGGGGGGGTCTATACTAATGTGGGGGTGGTGGTTTGTCCTGAGGGGGTCTATACTAATGTGGGGGGGTAGTTTGTCCTGGGGGTCTATACTAATGTGGGTGGCGGGCTGGTTTGTCCTGGGGGGTCTATACTAATGGGGGGGTTTGTCCCTGGGGGGGCTATACTAATGTGGGGGGGGGGTCTGTACTAATGTGGGGGGGGGGGGGGGTTGTCCTGGGGGGTCTATACTAATGGAGGGGGTGTTTTGTCCTGGGGGGTCTGTACTAATGGAGGGGTGGTTTGTTCTGGGGGGTCTGTACTAATGGAGGGGGGGTGCTTTGTACTAATGTAGGGGGGGAAAGGTTTGTCCTGAGGGGGGGTCTATGCTGATAAAGGGGGGTGTTTTGTCCTGGGGGTCTATACTGATGGGGGGGGGTCTGTCCTGAGGGAGGTATTTATACTTAGTGAAGGGTCTGCACTGACGGAGGGGGGGTCTATACTTAATGGAGTGGGGTCTGTACTGAGGGACGACTATAGTTGGTGGAGATACCATGTTTTACTGCACCAGGTGACACCAACCCTAGTGATGCCACTGCAGCTGCGGGCTCTTATTTCCCCTCTCCCTCACCTCCTCGTGCGCTGCTGTACTAATGAGCGGCGCACTATGTTTCTTCCCCGCCTTCATAACGGCCAGGGAAGAAAAAACAAAGGAGCAAAGAAAAGGATTGTGGGACATGTGGTCCCAAGGACTGGCAGCCCCACTGTAACACGGAAACTGCAGCCCACACAGCATGCTCAGCTGAATGGGAGAGAGAAAGCCAGGAGCCCGGGAAGCTTTCAGGGAAGGGCACCCAGGACTCCAGAGGGAGAGGGCAGTGCTGAGAGAACACCATCAGAGAGAGAAAAAGCCACACAGCCTGGCACCATCCCTGGTGGAGGAAGGAATGGAGTCATTGCAGGAATACAGATCTGGGCTCTACCCAACGGAGTCGCCACGGGCAATTCAGAGTGAGCTGACTCCTGATCAGAGGAACCGTTGTTGCTGTATCGCTGGGTCAGGTGAGAGGGCCGATCGGCCATTATTTACTACCATCTCTTGTAACATGTCTGCAGTCTCTGACCATCTCCTGTATTGTGTGCAGCCTGACCGTCTCCTGTACTATGATTGCAGTCTCTGACCATCTCCTGTAACATGTCTGCAGTCTCTGACTGTCTCTAGTATCATGTCTACAGTCTCTGACCATCTCCTGTACTATGTCTGGGGGCTCTTTCTAATAGACTCTCTAACAGAAGCCCCCTCTGTGTGCATCAGAGAGACTCCCCTCCAGGTCTCATTAGTGTACGCTCTTCCTGTATTTTCTTTATTGGTAAAAGATCATGGGAGGATCCCAGGGTAACGAAGACTTCTTACGGGTACATCTCTGTGTTGAAGTCGTTGTCATAGAAACATTTGTAAAGGGGAGGAGTTGGTAAGATGACCACGCCCACGTGGGGGCGCCAGAAATATTTCTGCACCCAGGCGTCTGTGACCCTAGGATCGGCCCTGCCGCCAGTGGGGTGACACCATTAAGGTGCTGTCAAGCCCCCCCATCAGTGTAATGTGACTTTGGGCTCTTTTCCCTGCTCAGTCCAGCAGAGAACTTGGCGGCGCTGCGACGGGAGAAAGGCGAGCTGCGGGCTATCAGAGGTTTCCCCCGCTCGCCCCACCCATTCTCCTGTCAGAGAGAAGAGACGGCGGCTCTCACCAGGTTCCCCGCCCAGCTTTATGCCGGCTCCGTTCCTTCCCTATTGGCCATAACTGAGGGCCAATCAAAGACGACTAGGAGAGGCACGCTTCATGGGACATGTAGTCCCAAAAGATTGTTGGCCCCATTTTCCACAGGGAGGAGGCTACAGCTCGATCAAGAGAGAGATTGAGAGACTGCACCCTGGAAAAAAGCTGAGGGAGAGAGTTCTACAGGACAAAGAACGAAGAGTGTGCTGGGCGGAAGCCAGAGAGAGAGCCACGCTGCCCAGTGCCACAAGAGACAGCCATGCTGTCCAGCGCCACCAGAGAGAGCCACGCTGCCCAGCACCACCAGAGAGAGAAAGACTGAGCCACTACCAGGGTACAGATATGCTACACTACTGAACAATGTCGCCCCCGGGGAACCCAAAGTGAACGATCGTCCAGCCGGAGTGATCACTGCTGTAGTTTCGCTGGGTCTGGTAAGAGGGCCTGTTAGCCATTATCCATTACTTATCCTAGGGGTTGTAATACGTCTGCAGACTCTGACCATGATAATGTGATAAGGACATTGTCGAAAAGGGGCGGTGCATGGGTGACACTAAAATGATGCCCCCCCTGAAAAAAGTTCTGCGGACGTCCATGTTCACCTGTATGTATGATTATGGTTGGTACATTCGATTTTAGGTTCCTTACAGAGCACAGACTGGTAAAGGTTTTTTAGTAAACAGCTGCAATGAGAAGCTACGACCAGCTAAGATTGAGGAGTATGGGTAATAGCAGATAATATAATTATAATATTGTTATAGCTATAATATTTTTTTAACATTATTATGGCTTCTGCACTATGGGAGTCATTAGTGTACCTGGTCTTTAGGGGCCTCAGACTTTGGCTCTTCCGCATGCTTGAGTGTGGTGTCGCTGCTACTAAGACTTGCCGGTTCTTCCTTGTCTTGGGGAAGAGGCCTGAAAGTACTGAAGAGAACAGGAGGAAAATCTGTAAAGAACAAATTGGGATTAATAGGTTTTAGGAAGCCAATATTACATAATGGTTATTTTGTTGCAATTTTTTGAAATTTTGGAGGTTAGACTGAAGGATTAAGGAGTTAGAGCTGGGGGTTATGGTTAGATTTAGGGTTTGGAGATTGCCCAAGGATTAGGTCTGGAGTTATGGTTAGATTTAGGGTTTGGAGATTGCCCAAGGATTAGGTCTGGAGTTATGGTTAGATTTAGGGTTTGGAGATTGCCCAAGGATTAGGTCTGGAGTTATGGTTAGGTTAACCACTATCTGACCGCCCGCCGTCAAATGACGGCGGAGCGGTGCAGCTATTGTGGCGGGCCGCCGTCATATGACGGCGCTCGCTTTTTGGCCACTAGGGGGCGCGCGCGCGCCGCGGGAGGCGCGCGCGCGCGTGCCCGCCGCGTAGCTGGGGACCAGATGCGCGTGCCCGGCGGTCGCGATGACCGCCAGGCACCCGCGATTGCTCGGTAAGTGAGCAGGACGTGGATCGGTGTATGTAAACACACAGATCCACGTCCTGTCAGAGGAGAGGAGACCGATGGTGTGTCCCTTGTACATAGGGACACCGATCGGTCCCCTCCCCCAGTCAGTCCCCTCCCCCCACAGTTAGAATCACTCATATAGGGTACATTTTAACCCCTGCAGCGCCCTCTAGTGTTAACTCCTTCCCTGCCAGTCACATTTATACAGTAATCAATGCATTTTTTAGCACGGATCGCTGTATAAATGTGAATGGTCCCAAAAATGTGTCAAAAGTGTCCGATATGTCCGCCGCAATGTCGCAGTCATGATAAAAATCGCAGATCGCCGCCATTACTAGTAAAAAAAAAATAATAATAAAAATGCTATAAATCCATCCCCTATTTTGAAGACGCTATAACTTTTGCGCAAACCAATCAATATACGCTTATTGCGATTTTTTTTTACCAAAAATATGTAGAAGAATACGTATCGGCCTAAACTGAGGAAAAAATTTGTTTTAAAAAAAAAATAATTGGATATTAGATTATAATAAAAGTAAAAAATATAATGTTTTTTCAAACTTGTCCCTCTTCTTTTGTTTATAGCGCAAGAAATAAAAAACGCAGAGGTGATCAAATACCACCAAAATAAAGCTCTATCTGTGGGGAAAAAATGATAAAAATTTTATTTGGGTACAGCGTTGCATGACCGCGCAATTGTCATTCAAAATGCGACAGCGCTGAAAGCTGAAAAAATGGCTTGGTCAGGAAGGGGGTGTTCGTGCCTGGTAGGCAAGTGGTTTTGGAGGTTAGAAGTCTCGAGAGTAAATTTTGTTTTTATTTTCAGGTCTCCTTGAAGGTTAAAAAAAAAAAAGATTTGAGCAGAAATCCTAACCTTCAATCTTGAGTTGTTCCTTTCGCTATTATGGAGGGTTGGCTGTCCATGGGGCATTCTGTTGTCATATATACAGCATAAACAGATATCGACCCATATTGGTTGACCTATGGTATTTCATCTAATGCCGCGTACACACGATCGGAATTCCGGCCAGAAAAAGACCGATGAGAGCTTTTCATCGGAAAATGCGACCGTGTGTAGGCTCGGAATTTTGCTGGCCGAATTTCCGACAGCAAAAAATTGAGAGCATGTTCTAAATTTTTGCGACGGAAAAGGTTTCTATCTGCAATTCTGACGCGCAAAATTCCTACGCATGCTCGCAAACAATTTGACGCATGCTCGGAAGCATTGAACTCGGCTGGTTGTAGTGTTGTACGTCACCGCGTTCTTGACGGTCGGAATTTGGTGTGACCGTGTGTAGGCAAGACAGTTTGAGCGGAATTCCGTCGAAATTCCGTCAGGAAAACCATCAGAACTTTTTCCAACGAGAATTCCGATTGTGTGTACACGGCATAAGATTTTGATCACATCTCTTCTTTTATCACGCTACTCTAGTCCACTGGCCCTTGAGATGGGTGTCTTTTATAGCCAGTCATAATTACCATCAAAATAATACCTTCTTGATATAATTTCTAACTATGACAAGCCAGCTTTTGTATCCATTTTCTGCTATATCAGAATTTCTGGGTAATATACTATGTGAACCTCAAGTGGTTCCTGAAGAAGCCCAATATGGGTGAAACGCATCGATCCCACCATCACTATGAGTTCTCTTGACTGTATGGCAACATTGTATACAAAGATAGAGTAGATATTGGTCCGACTAGAGGATAAACACCCATTTGAATTGGCACCACGTCCCAAAAATTTAAAGTATGAGAAGATTGATTCCAACAAAAGTATAATAGGAAAAGAGAAAAAAAAGGTATGTATTTTATATAAATTTTATTAAGGTCAAAGTTAAAATGTTTATACATAAAACATAACAGTTGTTTACATAGGTGGTCTTTGTGATCAGAAGTAAGTTGAACAAAGGTGTTTATTGCACATTAGCCCGACATGTTTCGCAGGTACGCTTCTTCAGGGGGTGTGCAATTTATCAACAAATACACTATAAATATATAGAAAAACACAAAAAATACAAAACAATAATTATTAAATGTTAAAGTTGTATACATGTTTTAAGAATACAGTATATTTTTCAATGGATTAATAAACAGTGTTTTTTTAAACATATTATCTGGTCTATTATAGGCTGCGGCATGTTTAACAATCCTCCATATCCCTGTATCTCCCCTTGTAGGAAACCCAGGGACTTCCTAGGTTTTCTAAATGCTGATTTCTAGGGATTTTGCCACCCTCATTTATTTGTACATGCCCCCCTCACCCAACCTTTCTCTTGCTCCTATCAGTTGCCCTTCTCTGCCATAAGATGTCCTCCTTCTACCAGGCTGAATGACGCCCAGTGTCAACATCAGAAGGCTAAAGACATACTGTAATTAAATTCAGGGTGTCTTGGACCCAACCACTGAGGTGGTACCACCACGGCCTCCTGTATTAAAAGTGCATTGATGTTGCCGTAGCACTGATGTTTAGGCAGGGTTGCTAGTAAATGTATTTGCCAAGTGATAGTTGCTTTGGCCAATTGATAGGAGATCAATTGATTTCACCCTAATTCTGGAATTGCGGCACTTCTCTCTTCTGTCACTAGATGGCCGGGTATCTGGTGGCATTAGATAAGACAAGAGCATTGCAAGGTCAGATTAGGAATGAATAGTGTGTCTCAGCCAATGGGCAGGGATTTTCTTAGGTCCCTTGGCCTGCTGGGAGAGCTTAATTTATTTGGGTGGACTCAGGTGATCGGGGTTCGGTGCCACCTGGACGGCTGTCTGGGTGGACGTGTGTTGTGCTAGGCCAGAGCCTGAGGCCTATCCCGGGGACATCTGGCTGCTAGGCTGTCTGAGGGCCTATCCAGAATCAAGAGAGCTGCGTAGGGTTGGGATTGCGGCTTGAAGTCCAACCAGAAGTGCCGGTTCTGCCGGCCGGAGAACCTGTCATAGTTGGAGGTAGAGGGGAAGCTGTTGCCATTAAGGGACCATCCTCCTTGTACCGGGGACCACTGTGAGTAGCTGAAGCAAGTACCAGAGCCGTGTTCTCACCAACCGGGGAAGGTGAAGAATTGGGAAACTTCAGCAGATGTCAAGCCAGGGACCCAGCCAGTGGAGGTGATGCTTGCAGAGCAATATTGTGTGCCAAGCCAGGGACGGAGGAGGCTAGTAAGGTGAAGCTTGAGGAGTATCTGTGAGTGCCAAGCTAGGGACCCAGCAGGGACACGGGGGTGACGCTTGAGGAAAATACTGAATGGGAAGATTGGAAGAGCTCAGGAGATCCAGTGGCAGTGGATCAGCAAGTCTAGTAAAAGACTAGGAGCTCAGTTGAGTAAAGATCTACAATAGGAGTTTGTAGAAAAAGTGAATAAGTTTATTACAACCTTTGTTAGACATTGTTTAAAGATTGTTGCCATAGGAGACAGCAGTCCTACTCACGCAGATGTGGTGTCTTGCTGGATGCCTTTCCCTGTGTGGCAGTCTACCTATAGAAGTCTCTGAGTCTGCTAAATTTAACAACTACTTAAGGGTGTCCTGGCCATAACCCTCTCTCCCACAGTTCTGTTCAAGAGACAATAAATCTCTTTGCATTCAAGAAGTGTCTGGCACCCATGAATCTACTTTGCACCATCACCCACCATGCCTTGTAACCCACTCTGCTCAGAAGGATGTCAGCTGTCCCTAACTCTTGAGGCCACCATTAGGCCAGGAGAGGTCCGGGACTTGGCTACATTAAGATCAGAGGCGTAGCTTGAAACTTGTGGGCCCCCGATGCAAAAGTTGTCCTGGGGCCCCCCACTACTACCTTCCGCTGCGCGACAAGATACTCCAATTAGGCGCCAAGATACTCCAAGTGCCTAAAGAGTTATTTCAGAGATTTATGTATATATTGAGAGGATAATTCTAAATATTTTGTAGAAACCATCCTAGTAATCACATGACCTCGCCCCCTCCCCCATGGGCGTCCACAGGTTGGGGCAAGGGGGGTTAAGTGCCCCCCCTAAAATCAGGGATCGGATCTTAAATTTAGCACAGTTGCGTCACTATCAGGGTGCGGGCAGCCCGCAACCGGGTGCCACCTGCCAGTGGGGTGACATCATCAAGGTGCTGTCAAGCCCTCACATCAGTGTAGTGTGACTTCGGCACTTCTCCCTGCTCAGTCCAGCAGAGAACTCGGCGGCACTGTGACAGGAGAAAGGCGAGCTGACGGCTGTCAGGGAGAATAGACAGCGGCTCTAACCAGGTTCCCCGCCCAGCTTCCTGCCCGCTCCATTCCTTCCCTATTGGCCCTAACTGAGGGCCAATCAAAGAAGACTAGGAGAGGAGAGCATCATGGGACATGTAGTCCCAAAGATTGGCGGCCCCATTTTCCACAGGGAGGAGGCTACAGCTCGATCAAGAGAGAGATTGAGAGACTGCAGCCTGGAAAAAAGCTCAGGGAGAGAGTGCTACAGGACAAAGAAAGAGGAGTGTGCTGGGTGGAAGCCAGAGAGAGAGCCACGCTGCCCAGCGCCACCAAAGAGAGACCCACGCTGCCCAGCACCACCAGAGAGAGAAAGATTGAGCCACTACCAGGGTACAGACATGCTACACTACTGACCAGAGTCGCCCCCCGGGGAACCCAGAGTGAGTGATCATCCAGCCGGAGGGATCACTGCTGTAGTTTTGCTGGGTCTGATAAGAGGGCCCCCCCCCCCCAGGGCCAGATTAAGAACATCATGGGCCTGGTGCTGAGGATTTTGGTCGGGCCTTTTATAAATAAAAATGCAAACAATATTTTGTTATAACAAATTAAATTAAAGAGAGAGAGGGAGGATGAGAGAGAGAAAGAGGATGAAAGAGGTGTGAGGGGTAAGGGAGGGAGGTTGAGAGAGAAAGGGGGGGGGTGAGAGAAATAGGATGCACATGAGCATGTGTGGGAATGACATCAACGCAGCCCGGCCAAGGCAAGTGACCAAAGGCACAGAACCCGGAAGGAAGACCGGGTGAAGATGGAAGCGCCCCACCGGATTGATCACAGCACAGCACTGGAGGGCTCAGTCTGACAGGTAAGTGTACCCTAATGTGCTAATATGCTGTGCATACTTGTACATTATGGCATAACCTACCTCAGGGCCTCTAAAAAGTAGTAATGTTAGAAAAGTTTACTACCACTTTAATATCACAGGAGCCTCTCAAAAATATTTTCAGGGGCACTTTTTTTTACAAGTGCTATATTTAGAGTAGCTGACATCCCCTATGTTCCTATGTACATCACAATAGTAATTACAAAATTAAATGCGTACTAATAATGGGGCAGAACAACTATGAGGACTGAGATTTCCTTTAGTTGAACTAACAAAAGTGTGCCCATTCTAGAGCTGGTAATATTGAGGATATTCACTATAATTTTAAAGAACTGTTTTTGTGGGTAAGAGGTATAGGGGAGGAGTATGGATGGTATAAAAGTGGTAAGTATGTGCAGGTGAGGGAGAGGAATGTGGAGGGTCTAACAGTGGGCACTATGTACATGAGAGGAGTGTGGAGGGTATGGCAGAAGGCACTATGTACAGCAGAGGAGTGTGGATGGTATGACAGTGGGCAGTATGTATAGTAGAGGAGTGTGGAGGGTATGACAGACGGTAGTATGTACCGAAGAGGAGTGTGGAGGGTATGACAGTGGGCACTATGTATAGAAGAGGAGTATGGAGGGTATGACAGTGAGTAGTATGTATAGGAGAGGAGTGGGAGGGTATGACAGTGGGCACTATGAAGAGGAGAGGAGGGTATGACAGTGAGTAGTATGTACAGGAGAGGAGTGGGGAGGGTATGACAGTGGGCACTATGTATAGGAGAGGAGTATGGAGGGTATGACAGTGAGTAGTATGTACAGGAGAGGAGTGTGGAGGGTATGACAGTGGGCACTATGTATAGGAGAGAAGTGTTGGGGTATGACAGTGGGCACTATGTATAGGAGAGGAGTGTGGAGGGTATGACAGTGGCAGTATGTACAGGAGAGGAGTGTGGGGGTATGACAGAGGGCACTATGTATAGGAGAGAAGTATGGAGGGTATGACAGTGAGTAGTATGTACAGGAGAGGAGTGTGGAGGGTATGACAGTGGGCACTATGTATAGGAGACAAGTGTTGGGGTATGACAGTGGGCACTATGTATAGAAGAGAAGTGTTGGGGTATGACAGTGGGCACTATGTATAGGAGAGGAGTGTGGAGGGTATGACAGTGAGTAGTATGTACAGGAGAGGAGTGTGGAGGCTATGACAGTGGGCACTATGTATAGGAGAGAAGTGTTGGGGTATGACAGTGGGCACTATGTATAGGAGAGGAGTGTGGAGGGTATGACAGTGAGCAGTATGTACAGGAGAGGAGTGTGGAGGGTATGACAGTGGGCACTATGTATAGGAGAGGAGTATGGAGGGTATGACAGTGAGTAGTATGTACAGGAGAGGAGTGTGGAGGGTATGACAGTGGGCACTATGTATAGGAGAGAAGTGTTGGGGTATGACAGTGGGCACTATGTATAGGAGAGGAGTGTGGAGGGTATGACAGTGAGCAGTATGTACAGGAGAGGAGTGTGGAGGGTACGACAGTGGGCACTATGTACAGGAGAGATGTGTATGACAGCAGGCACTATGTAAAGGAGAGGAGTGTGTAGAATTGGACAGCGGGCGCTATGTATAGGAGAGAAGTGTGGAGGGTATGACAGTGAGCAGTATGTACAGGAGAGAAGTGTGGAGAGTATGACAGTGGGCACATAGGAGAGGAGGATGAAGTAATCTGGGAAGGAAAAATGTAAAAAAGGTTTGTGGAAGGATGTTTAGGGACTGCGTAGTGGTTAAGCGGGCCATACATGGATTGAAATTTCACCAATTAAGCAGAGACCAGCCAACGTCGATCTATGTATGGGCTAGCAGGTTTTACACAAGTCAACCTATTAACCGACTTGAGTACAACCAGCCTGTCAGGTTTTCCCCAAAACAATCAGTGCTGCCAGCTATAGTTAGCAACACTAATCATTGTATTCACTGGCAGAACAGAATAACACTGCAGGAGTGATTCCCCCATTCACAGGTCAGCAGGTGAAAGGGTGTGTGGGGACAGGCTGGGGAGAGATACTAGTCAGTGGCTGGGTAGGCACATGTTAGTATCAGAGCCAGATACACACATGTGAGGTATCGCCACGATCGTTAGAGCGAGAGCAATAATTCTAGCACTAGACCTTCTCTGTAACTCTAAAAATGTAAAGCATCGCTTAGTACACAAAAAAAATCATGTTAACTTTAGTGTTTTTTTTATGAATGAAACAGTTTCTTTCCAAAAAAAAACTTTTGAAAAATTGCTGCGCAAATATCGTGTAACATAACAAGTTGCAAAGACCACCATTTTATTCCATAGGGTGTCTGCTAAAACAATATATATAATGCTTGAGGGTTATGAGTAATTTTCTAGCAAAAAAAAAATGATGATTTTTACATGTAGGAGAGAAGTGTCAGAATTGGCCTGGGTGGCAAGGGGTTAATTATCATAAGTAATATACAGATAATTATTATAAGCCCTGTGATCTCATCCTCTCAGTCTGCTGCAGAGTGTTCCAGCTTGTATTTAAACTGGCTGCTCTGTATGTAGCTTCTGACAGGCTGCGCAAGCAGCCCCATATCTCCGGAACCATAGATGAAAGCAGCCCCATATTTTAACCAGTGTTGAAGTAGGTCTTTAGCTACCTACCCCCCAAATGGGGAGTCTCTATGACTTCTGGTCGCTGAACTACAATCCTCAAAATCGATCTTTTTTTTTTTTTAATTTTTTTAATTTTATTTTTTTTGGGCAAATGGGCCTATCTTGAGAAAGGGGCCTGGAGCTGCAGCTCCAATAGTTAATGTTAATCCGGCCCTGCCCCCCCCCTGAAAAAAGTTCTGCGGACGCCCATGCCCTCCCCCCATCCTAGTAATGACATGACCTTGCCCCCTCCCCCATCCTAGTAATGACATGACCTTGCCCCCTCCCCCCATCCTAGTAATGACATGACCTTGCCCCCTCCCCCCATCCTAGTAATGACATGACCTTGCCCCCTCCCCCCATCCTAGTAATGACATGACCTTGCCCCCTCCCCCCATCCTAGTAATGTGGACTGGGGAGAGGGCAAACAACTGGAAACTGATTACTGGATTATAGAACTTGGCTGGGGTACTGGGGGACACAAGGCGGATTGGAGCTGGACTCCAGTTCTGGGATTTTGTGGAGGATGTAATACGACAGCAGGGAACAGAGCTGTGGGCCCCCTGGAGCTAGGGGCGGGGTCACAATTGAAACCCCCTGTGACCCCTGATGCTACTCCCATGATTAAGATAAACAAAAACCTGCAGCCGCTCAGAGCTGTGCAGCATCGTGGCAAAAAATTCCGGCACAATGGGTTGTCATTTGCAGGGTTCAAATAGGCGGCGAGGAGGTGACATAAGTTGTGGTTTTGCAGGACCAAACAAACATAGGCAGCATTTACTTTACTAAAGAGTTCTTATTCTCTAAATAGGGAAGTAGATCTTGTCTTCAGTTTCACAAAAGAAAGCTTTGTACTCGCGGGGCTGCCGCCACAATCTCTGCCCGCCTTTGAATATGGATTTCTTCACCAAGAGGGAGAGACTTAAACAACTTGCTCTAAAAAGAATGCCCTTAAAAGGCTCGGTTTCCACTAGTGCGACTTGTCATGCGACTTGGGACTGCCAAGTCCCATGACAAGTCGTACCCCTTGATTTCCAATGAGCACCGTTCATATCTGTGCAACTTCAACAAGTCGCAGCGACTTCAAAGAAGTCCATGCACTATTTTGGGCCCACTTTAATGCGACAAGAATACACAGGCACAGTCGCATCAAAATCACGGCAAAAAATTGTTCTCACACTTTGAATGACAATTACTCAGTCATGCAACACTGTACCCAAATGAATTTTTTGTCCTTTTTTTCACACAAATCGAGCTTTCTTTTGGTGGTATTTAATCACTGCTGGGTTTTTTATTTTTTGCGCTATAAATCAAAAAAGACTGAAAATTCAGTAAAAACCAAAAAAAAAAAAAAATCTTTGTTTCTATTAAAATTTATTGCAGAGTATTGGCAGAGTATTGGCAGAGTATTGCACAGTATTGGCAGAGAATTGCACAGTATTGGCAGAGTATTGCAGTGTTGCCAGAGTATTGCACAGTATTGGCAGAGTATTGCACAGTATTGGCAGAGTATTGCACAGTATTGGCAGAGTATTGCAGTGTTGGCAGAGTATTGCACAGTATTGGCAGAGTATTGCGCAGTGTTGGCAGAATATTGCACAGTATTGGCAGAGTATTGCAGTGTTGGCAGAGTATTGCACAGTATTGGCAGAGTATTGCAGTGTTGGCAGAGTATTGCAGTGTTGGCAGAGTATTGCACAGTATTGGCAGAGTATTGCACAGTATTGGCAGAGTATTGCACAGCGTTGGCAGAGTATTGCAGTGTTGGCAGAGTATTGCACAGTATTGGCAGAATATTGCACAGTATTGGCAGAGTATTGCAGTGTTGGCAGAGTATTGCACAGTAGTGGCAGAGTATTGCGCAGTGTTGGCAGAATATTGCACAGTATTGGCAGAGTATTGCACAGTGTTGGCAGAGTATTGCACAGTATTGGCAGAGTATTGCGCAGTGTTGGCAGAGTATTGCGCAGTGTTGGCAGAGTATTGCACAGTATTGGCAGAGTATTGCACAGTGTTGTTGGCAGAGTATTGCACAGTGTTGGCAGAGTCTTGCAGTATTGGCAGTGTGTTGCACAGTGTTGGCAGAGTATTGCAGTGTTGGCAGAGTATTGCACAGTATTGGCAGAGTATATCAGTGTTGGCAGAGTATTGCACAGTATTGGCAGAGTATTGCAGTGTTGGCAGAGTATTGCAGTGTTGGCAGAGTATTGCACAGTGTTGGCAGAGTATTGCACAGTGTTGGCAGAGTATTGCAGTGTTGGCAGAGTATTGCAGTGTTGGCAGAGTATTGCACAGTATTGGCAGAGTATTGCAGTGTTGGCAGAGTATTGCACAGTGTTGGCAGAGTATTGCACAGTGTTGGCAGAGTATTGCACAGTGTTGGCAGAGTATTCGGCTATGGCCCGGTCAGCATGTGGTTAAAAAAAATAAAAAATAAAAAAAGGTAAGAACAAAAAAACAAACAATATTATAATATAAATATGAAAACCAGGGTTTTCTCTGGTCTGACCATACCTGCGTGCCGAAGCGAATTCCTATATTTGAAAAATAATGGCATCATTATTATTGAAAAATTCCTACGTTTGAAAAATTCCTAAAATTGGGCTAACTTTACAGCTTTGTTTTTTTTTTTAATGAATTCTAATTCATTAAAAAAAAAAAAAAAAATTGCGTTTGAAAAATACAGTGTGACATAAAAAATTGCAACGACCGCTATTTTATTCTCTATGGTCTCTTCTAAAAAAAAAAATATATATATATATATATATATATATATATATATATATATATATATATATATATATATATAAAATGTGTGTGGGTTCTGAGTCATTTTCTAGCAAATAAATGATGATTTTTACATGTAGAAGAGGGGTGCCAGAATTGGCCCGGTATGGAAGTGCTTAAAATTTAATTTTTGGTTTTGGGTTTAGGTTGACTTTAAAGCCCAACTGCTTCTGAGTAGGAAGCCCATGTCCACTAGTGCCACGGCTAAAGCATATGTACACCCAATCACTAAAATCACATATAAGCTTTAAAGCCTAATCGCAACCTTAGGTCTGTCTTAAACATGTTTCGCCATATTTTTTTATTTTGTTATATTGTTCTCCTGAAGAAGCCTTAAATATATGGCGAAACATGTTGAGATTTATCCGCATTGTGACTGTCTTTATTCATCCTGTACCTATTGCTGTATCATTTTGAATTATGTATATATTTTTTCCAAATTATATTAAAATTTCTTTTTTTTTTTAACATGGTGTAGTTGCGCTTTAAAGGTCCCATAAACCTCATATTTACTTGCAAATATAAGGTTATCTCTGGAAATAGTTGGCAGCTCTCCCCGTCAAAGTAGCAGGCACAAGAGGTTACAGTAAACTGGCAGATGGCAGTTGAGGGCTGTTGGCATTTCCTGTTCTTGCAACCAGAGCAGCGAGAACACGTTAGATCATGTAAAGGAGTCACAGCCCGGTCACCGATGTCAAGAGACCGCGGCAGCGTATATGTGAGGTTACAAGGATGAGCAATGTACATCAAACGTTCACGTCACTACAATTTAACAGGATGTTGTACAAAAGGTACAGCCAAAAAGGGGGTAGCCAGTACACCTAACATACAGGCTGCTCTGCATACAACACCAATTAGAGGGAAATTACAATGTATATTTTTGTGCCTAAAGTACTAAACTGCCAAAAGTGCTGCAGAAATGTTTCTATGGGGCCCCATGATTCGTATCCATCTCCTTAGTGCGAAGAGTTGAAAAGTGACAGCTACTTCAGATGATGTATTAGACGGCACAAAAACAGGAAGTGGCGGTGTAGTTCTTAATAAACAGTTTGTCAAAGCTGAATCATTGACATGCAAAAATAAAAAAAAAGAAGATGTCATCAAAAATACATCTTAGCATCTAAGATATATTAGGAGGAAGGTAATACTAAGGAGCCGCCCAACATGAGCACACACTGATCTTTGTGGGGAGGCAGAGGAGAACCCCATGAGCCCCCTGTATACAGAACCAGGGTTTTCTCTGGTCTGACCACTGGCCATGAAAACCAGAGTTTTCTCTGGTCTGACCATTGGCCATGAAAACCAGGGTTTTCTCTGGTCTGACCATTGTCCATGAAAACCAGGGTTTTCTCTGGTCTGACCATTGGCCATGAAAACCAGGGGTTTCTCTGGTCTGACCATTGGCCATGAAAACCAGGGTTTTCTCTGGTCTGACCATTGGCCATGAAAACCAGTGTTTTCTCATTGGCCATGAAAACCAGGGTTTTCTCTGGTTTGACCACTGGCCATGAAAACCAGGGTTTTCTCTGGTCAGACCATTGGCCATGAAAACCAGAGTTTTCTCTGGTCTGACCATTGACCATGAAAACCAGGGTTTTCTCTGGTCTGACCACTGGCCATGAAAACCAGGGTTTTCTCTGGTCTGACCACTGGCCATGAAAACCAGGGTTTTCTCATTGGCCATGAAAACCAGGGTTTTCTCTGGTCTGACCACTGGCCATGAAAACCAGGGTTTTCTCTGGTCAGACCATTGGCCATGAAAACCAGAGTTTTCTCTGGTCTGACCATTGACCATGAAAACCAGGGTTTTCTCTGGTCTGACCATTGGCCATGAAAACCAGGGTTTTCTCTGGTCTGACCACTGGCCATGAAAACCAGGGTTTTCTCTGGTCTGACCACTGGCCATGAAAACCAGGGTTTTCTCTGGTCTGACCACTGGCCATGAAAACCAGGGTTTTCTCTGGTCTGACCATCGGCCATGAAAACCAGGGTTTTCTCATTGGCCATGCAAACCAGGGTTTCCTCTGGTCTGACCATTGGCCATGAAAACCAGGGTTTTCTCTGGTCTGACCATTGGCCATGAAAACCAGGGTTTTATCTGGTCTGACCATTGGCCATGCAAACCAGGGTTTCCTCTGGTCTGACCATTGGCCATGTGAGCCACACACTGATCTCTGTAGAGAGGCAGAGGAGAGTCCCATGCTCATCCAGTATATGGAAATACCAGGCTTTCCTCTGATCTGACCATTGGCCACACGAGCCATGCACTGATCACTGTGGAGAGAGAGGCAAAGTAGAATCCCATGTATTGCTGGCATACAGAAGTACTAGAATTTTCTCTGGACTGACCCTTGGCTATGTAAGCCAGTCCTATGCTCCTCTAGTACATGGAAGTAGCAGGATTTCCTCATGTCTGACCATGAGCCACATGAGCAATGCCATTTTTTCTGTAGAGAGGCAGAGGAGAGTCCCATGCTCCTCCAGTAAAAAGAAGTACCAGGATTTCCTTTGGTTTGCCCATTGGCCACATGAGCCATGCAATGATCTTTGTAGAGAGGCAGAGGAGAGTCCCATGCTTCTCCAATATACAGACGTACCAACGCTTCCTCTGGTCTGACCATTGGCCACATGAGCCATGCACTAATCTGTCTCCTTACAGAGAGGAGAGAGTCCCATTCTCATCCAGGATATGGAAGTATCAGGATTTCCTGTGGTCGGGCCGTTAGCAATATGAGCTGTGCACTGATCTCTGTCCCATGCTTCTCCCGTACATGGCAGTGGTGTTTCTAGGTGGGCCAAAGGCCATTGGCTTAGGGCAAAACTTAAGGGGTCAAGAACACTTTTTTGGTTGCTGCCTGGCTCATCAGTGCCCGTTAATGCAGCCTTGTAGACATGGGTAGAGTAGATGCCCCCGGGAACTGAAAAGCAAAAACTGAAAAGCGGGAATCAACACTCATCAAACTTCTACTAACACGCAATTAGCAGAAAGAGCCCAAAGTGTGGACCCTGACAATCGAACTTCCTCTTTATCATCTCGTAGTACGTCTAGTACGTCACTACGTTCGTGTTTGTTGGCCGACAATTATGTACCGTTAGTATGCAAGACTAGTTCATGGCATACGCCCTTCGGACAAAAGTCTGATGCTCTGTTGGTCAACAATCCGATTGTGTGTACGAGGCTTAAAACAGCATTAATTGGCCACGCGCATGCAGAGCACTTTATTGGTGCCATTTTTGAACTGACGCTGGCACAGTGTAATGAATTGACATTTACAATATCAGCTCCAAGATACAAATTTTGAGCTCTAAGGTATCTGGCGATAAGACACACTACCAGTCACTTTAAAGACTGGTGCTTCAATACCTTCCTGGTATAAGGACACTCCCTGCTTTATTACTGAGAACCCTGGAAGTGCAGGAGATTGTAGCGCCGACACTTTTCTAGAGTGTGCGCTATAGTGTAAATTTAGTTTTTCCAGAACTGTAACAGAGTTCTGGGGGTTAATTGTTTAGGTCATTTACTTTGGCATCAGCTTGACTGGGCTGTACTGGAGTTCTGCCTGGTCATAGGTGCAGTGAGGCACTTGTGACAGGCTGAGAACACAGCCTGGTTGGACGTGTTAAGTACCAATCTTTCTCTGAGCCAATCAGTGGGCGCGCCTGGCCTCGCTGTGTAGTCTGGTTAGGGGTATTTAAGATGCTGAAGTCACGTGTTCAGGGTTCGGCTTGCTCTTTGATTCCTGGTTGCCGGTCCGGACAACCCCGTGAGGGGTCCCGTCTGCTGCCCCCGTAAGCCTGGTCACCCTGACCAGCCCCAGAGGCCCTCATGGTCTGGGGTGGGGATCCGTCCGTTACCGAGCCTCGGAACTGGCTAGTTCGAGGCCCAGTAACTGACGGAGGATTCTGAGGTGTCCCGGGGTTCTCTCAGGATTTGAGAGGCACAGCAACTCGTACAAGCGACCAGGGGAGGACTCTTCGGAGGAGGGCCAAGAAGCTGGCTGCTCGGTAAGAGCCTGGAAGCTGAAGTTGTATGGACACTAGTGAATCCGCATTTCTTACGGTATTGCCGAAGTGGCTGAAAGATCCAGGTACCGTAGGGAAAGTTCCTAACTTATCTTCAGTTACAACCTAGTCTGTGGCAGAGACTTTGCAAATCTTTGAATCACTTGTTGGCTGCTAAATCTACAGTAATGCCGCGTACACACGGTCGGAATTCTCGTCGGAAAAAGCTCTGATGGTTTTCCCGTCAGAATTCCAACGGAATTTCGCTCAAACTGTCTTGCCTACACACGGTCACACCAAATTCCGACGGTCAATAACACAGCGGCATAAAACACATTCGACAGCACTATAAAAGGGATATTTAATGCTTCTGAGCATGCGTCGAATTGTTTCCGAGCATGAGTCCGAATTTTGCGTGTCGGAATTGCATACACACGATCGGAAAATCCGATAGAAAGGTTTTCCGTCTGAAAAATTGAGAACAGGTTCTCAATCCAAAGTCCGTCGGAAATTCCGACAGAAAAAGACCGATGGGCATACACACGGTCGTAAAATCCGTTGAAAAGCTCCCATCGGACTGTTTCCATTGGAAATTCCGACCGTGTGTACGCGGCATTAGAGGTTTATCCGGCAGGGAAGCACCCAGTTGCGAGTGGCTACCCTCTGGGTTACCTAAAGAGACATTCAATTGATGTCGGCAGTTCTGAAGTGCCTGAGCTTTATCACCCGTACCCTCTATTCCCAACGGAGAGACTGTGTTATATTTGAACCTTACCCTTTGCAAATAAAAATTCTCTAATGGACATTCGAGTGTCAGCTTCTGAAATTACTGGGTACTAACCCTGGGAACCCCTAGACCAGGGGTCTTCAAACTACGGCCCTCCAGTTGTTCAGGAACTACAATTCCCATCATGCCTAGTCATGTCTGTGAATGTCAGAGTTTTACAATGCCTCATGGGATGTGTAGTTCTGCAACAGCTGGAGGGCCGTAGTTTGAGGATCCCTGCCCTAGACAATGAACGACGAGCTACAAGGAGGAGGTAATTGGTAAGCCCAGAAAATTCATAGCCGCCCCCAGGGGGTTATGGCGCTACAAGATAATGGAGGTCCTAGGAAACCTGGAAATCCCGGCAGGGATCCTTCGAATACTGTAACCATTTTTTCTGTTCTGTTTTTTTTTTTTTTACTCTCAAGTTCTGCTTTTAGATCCTTTGAGTACTGTAACCATTTTTTCTGCTTTTAGCTTTTAGCCAGTGCAACAAATTTTAGAATACGGTAATTAAAATGGTGTATTTATGCAACCCAACCCAACCCAACCCAACCCAGTCAGCTACTAAGCAAATTGGCTCTAGTGGTACCTACAAGCTTCTTTGGAGACAGACATGTACACGAATAGTTCAGAGTGTTGGCATTCTGGAGAATATCTTCCACTATACAATCAAATATAAAAAAAGCATAAACCCAGAGCATCTCCAGATATGTAATATATGCGGTCGCACTTCTGTAGTAGATGGGAACATCAGATCAATACTTGACAAGCCTGCAAATGGATTGGCACCCACAAGAAAGCTTCCTACAGGTGTCGTTACTTTGGGGATACCCAGTGTTGGGGGCGATGTGACGTGGGTAACCTGTCTCTTCTTACAGACTGTCTACCCTGCCTCCCACACCTCCTGATACCACAGGAAACCATAATGTCATATCCCCGCTCTGTGTAACCCATATAAACTGTCACATTTATGTGTTGTGATATCTTTTTTTTTATTTTTTATTTTTTGTCAGTGTGCTGTTATTCCATTAGGTTGCAAACCTCAGTCAAATGTTGTGACCTGAATATGGTCTTCTTTGATCATGGTTCTCTTGCATGAAGAAATCCCCCACCTGCTCACTGGATGGTTCTTCTGACAAGGGAACCTGTCATTTCACCCTGAACAGGCAAATTAACCACTTCAGCCCCGGACCAATTGGCAGCCAAAGGACCAGGCCCCTTTTTGCGATTCGGCACTGCGTCGCTTTAACTGACAATTGCGCGGTCGTGCGACGTGGCTCCAAAACAAAATTGGCGTCCTTTTTTTCCCACAAATAGAGCTTTCTTTTGGTGGTATTTGATCGCCCCTGCGGTTTTTATTTTTTGCGCTATAAACAAAAATAGAGCGACAATTTTGAAAACAATGCAATATTTTTTTGCTTTTTGCTATAATAAATATCCACAAAAAAATATATAAAAAAAAATTTTTTTTCCTCAGTTCAGGCCGATACGTATTCTTCTACATATTTTTGGTAAAAAAAAAAATCGCAATTAGCGATTATTGATTGGTTTGCGCAAAAGTTAGAGCGTTTACAAAATAGGGGATAGTTTTATAGCATTTTTATTAATATTTTTTTTTTTTACTAGTAATGGCGGTGATCAGCGATTTTTATTGTGACTGCGACATTATGGCAGACACATCGGACATTTTTGACACACATTTTTGGGACCATTGTCATTTATACAGCAATCAATGCTATTTAAATGCATTGATTCCTGTATAAATGACAGTTGTAGTGAAGGGGTTAACCACTAGGGGAGGGGAGGGTTTATGGGCTGTGACGTGTGTGTTTTTTTACATTAGGGGGCGGGGCTGACGTCTGACATCATTGATCGGCTTTCCCGATGACCGGGAACAGCCAATCAATGACAGGCAGAGTAGGAAGCGCGGGGAGAGGTTTGTTTACACAGACCTCTCCCCGTTCTTCAGCTCCGTGACCCGATCGCGGGACACCAGTGGCGATCGGGTCCGCTGGTCCCGCGGCCAATGGTCACGGAACTCCCGACCTGGTCGCGAGCGCGCCGCTGGCGGTGCACGCGCGACCCACGGGCAGGCATTTAAAGGATCACGTACAGGTACGTGATTTTGCCTGCCCGTGCCATTTTGCCGCAGTATATCTGCGTTAGGCGGTCGGGAAGTGGTTAAGAGTCTCTCTAAGCTGCCTTCAGACCTAGGAGTTGTAGCAATGCAAAGCAAACCTTGCATTATTATTATTATTATTATTCAGGATTTATATAGCGCCAACAGTTTACGCAGTGCTTTACAATATAAAAAAGGGAGACAATACAGTTATGATACAATAAAATACAAGAGGGTTAAGAGGGCCCTGCTCAGAAGAGCTTGCAATCTAATAGGGTGGGGCAGGGGGTACAAAAGGTTGTAACTGTGGGGAATGAGCTGATAGAAGTGGTAAAAGATTAGCTGGAGATGTGATAGGCTTCCCTGAAGAGATGAATTTTCAAGGATCGCCTGAAGGTAGCAAGAGTAGGGGATAGCCGGACAAGTTGAGGTAGCGAGTTCCAGAGGATGGGAGAGGCCCTGGAGAAATCCTGGAGATGAGCATGAGAGGAGGAGACGAGGGTGCTTGAGAGGAGGAGATCTTGGGAGGAGCGGAGAGGACGGTTTGGGTGATATTTGGAGTCAAGATTGGTGATGTAGCTCGGGGCAAAGTTGCGAATGCCTTTGTATGTTGTGGTTCGTTTTTCACATTTAATTCGCTGTGCGATTGGAAGCCAGTGTAGGGATCGGAGGAGAGGGTTGGCAGATGCTGGCAGCTCGTTATTCCAAATAGATTACTTGTTTGTAGCAGGCAGAGTGTACAAAAAACAGCATCTTACGCGTTTCGTCATAGCTACGATGAAGGCTTATTGCCGAAACGCGTAAAGTTGCTGTATTTTGTACACTCTGCCTGCTACAAACAAGTAATCTATTTGGAAGAACAAGCTGCCAGCTCTCCATCCTACCTTTTCATACTTATTTTATGCCCTGGTAGTGTATAATCAGGAGGAGGTCATGCTACAAAGGCAAAGTTGAAGCCCCTAAGAAAAAAAAAAAAATTGTTGAGTCTGGAAATGGTGTCATAATCGCCACGATAGATTAGCTGGAAGTCACTCCTCAAAGCTATTACGAGTTTTCTGAGACATATTCATCATTTTAGCCAATGATAATCATCAAAGTTCACGTCCTAAAATGTCACGTAGATGTGGAAATTCCTTTGCGTGCGGTAAATACGGCAAGCCTTCATTTCTCAGGTACTAATAATATTTTCCCATGAAATATTTACTCTCCTAAATACCAAACCTTTATTTTATTTTCTCTTCTCAAAATTGACCTAAGCTAGAAGATAGAGAAATTACAGGATGTCCTATAATATTCATTACAAAATTTTGCAAAATACGCTCAACATGTTGCCCACCTCTTTCTATTAAAAATCTAAAATATATATAAAAAAAAATAAAAAATATAAAATATAATATAAACGATAAAATTAGTTTGTTCATTTTTCCTATGTATGGAGACATTTAAGATACCTTTAATAAAGTTGAAATAACGCACAAAAAGGTTTGCGTCTTTTTTTTTTTTTTTTACATACATGTAAAGCAAAATCTATCAATGTGAGTGAAAGAACAACACACAATTGTGTCCTATACTGTACAATAAAACCTTCAATAGAAAAACTGAATGCAAAAATTGGACAAATGTAATGCAGTATAGAACTATCATTATCCGTATATAATTGTCAGATCTCCAGTACCCTGCTTAAACCAATTCACTGGTGATCAGTGGGAAGAATGTTCCTTACATTGGTGGTCAGAGGGAAGAATGTTCCTTACATTGGTGGTCAGTGAGAAGAATGCTCCTTACATTGGTGGTCAGTGGGAAGAATGTTCCTTACATTGGTGGTCAGTGAGAAGAATGTTCCTTACATTGGTGTGTCAGTGAGAAGAATGTTCCTTACATTGGTGATCAGTGGGAAGAATGTTCCTTACATTGGTGATCAGTGAGAAGAATGTTCCTTACATTGGTGATCAGTGGGAAGAATATTCCTTACATTGGTGATCAGTGAGAAGAATGTTCCTTACATTGGTGGTCAGTGAGAAGAATGTTCCTTACATTGGTGGTCAGTGAGAAGAATGGTCCTTACATTGGTGGTCAGTGGGAAGAATGTTCCTTACATTGGTGATCAGTGAGAAGAATGTTCCTTACATTGGTGATCAGTGAGAAGAATGTTCCTTACATTGGTGGTCAGTGTAAAGAATGTTCCTTACATTGGTGATCAGTGAGAAGAATGTTCCTTACATTGATGATCAGTGAGAAGAATGTTCCTTACATTGGTGGTCAGTGAGAAGAATGTTCCTTACATTGGTGGTCAGTGTAAAGAATGTTCCTTACATTGGTGATCAGTGAGAAGAATGTTCCAAGCACTGGGGTCCTTGGTTCAAATTCCAACCCGGACATTACCTGCATGGAGTTTTCATGTTCTCCCCATACATGCATAGGTTTCCTCTTACATTCCAAAGACATGCTGGTGGGTTAATTGGCTCCTGTCTTAATTATCCCTACACTGTGCATGTATGCAGGTGAGATGGGGGGTCCTTAGATTGTGAGCTCATCTAGGCAAGGAACTGAAATGAATGTACACTATGTACAGCACTGTGTGAATTGTTTGCACTATATAAAAATATATGTAATAATCATAAAAGAAAAAAAGGATAAAAGTAATAATTTAAAAAAAAATCTATCTATCTATGTATCTATCTGTATATATATATATAGATAGATAGATAGATAGATAGATAGATAGATAGATGTATCTAAAGATAGATAAATAATAATAATATAGTATATATATATATATATATATATATAATAATAATAACAAAGTAAATTGAACAAAAAATAAAATATTTTGTTCTATATTGGCGTTTTTTTTTTTTTTTTTTTTTTATGTATGCAGGTGAGATGGGGGTCCTTAGATTGTGAGCTCATCTAGGCAAGGAACTGAAATGAATGTACACTATGTACAGCACTGTGTGAATTTTTGCACTATATACAAATATATGTAATAATCGTAAAAGAAAAAAGGATAAAATAATAATAATAAAAAAAAAAATTCTATCTATGTATCTATCTGTCTATATATATATATATATATATATATATAGATATATAGAATATATATATACATACAGATAGATACATAGATAGAATTTTTTTTTTTTATTATTATTACTTTTATCTCTTACGATTATTACATATATTTGTATATAGTGCAAAAAAGATATATATATATTTGTATATATATATATATATATATATATATATAGATAGATGTATCTATAGATAGATAAATTATATATATATATATATATAAATAATAATAATAACTAAGTAAATTGAACAAAAAATAAAATATTTTGTTCTATATTGGCGTTTTTTATATTTTTTTTACTTAAATGAGCGATGACCAGGGAGCAGTTTAGCGTACTTAAAGATGCATGGCACTTACCGTGTTCGTAGTCCTGGCACCCATATGCCATGGCCCCGTCGTTGGTGCACGCCGTCGGCGATCTGTGTCTCATTTGGCGATTGCCTACAATGTGATGTGCAGACACAGGGCGCTCTTAGCCACACACACAGGAAATAAGCCCGCAGCTCACGACACAGGCAGGCAGTACAACAAAAAAAACGAAGTGACGTCTCGGAAAGTTTTCTCAGAGCTGCTGAGGTTTTCACTTGTGATAACTTCTCACATTTGGGCGGCTGCTGCCGATTGAGCAGTTTTCTCCTGAAACAAGACGTTGCAGAGGCTGCGAGGATCGCGATTCGTTTTTTTTTATTATTATTATAGAGTTGCTATTGGCAGCACAGATTTATTTTTGCTGCAGTATTTATAGAACAGAGTTGGTTTTCTGCATCTTCAGCTCTTATCATTGTAGGATTGGTAGAGCTCATGCAGTATCTTTTTCTACCAGAAGGTGGCAGCAACTGACCACAATGAGATACATATAGATGTACACTCTATGGATGGCTGAGTATTGTAACCAATTTTCATTTTTGGCATCTCAGAGTCCCCCCTTCACATCAGAGTCCCCCATTACCAGAGTCTCATCACAGAGTTAGAGTCCCTTTATCACATTAAAGTATCTTCCTATAAGTGAGAGCCCACCCCCTTCACATCAGAGTACCCCCACAACAGAGTGCCCCACTACATCAGAGTCTCCCTTTCACATAAGTATCCCCCCCTCACATCAGAGTCCCCACTATACACCAGAGACCCCCCATCACCACGGAGTGCTTCCATCACAGCGTCAGAGTCCCCCATTTCATCAGAGTCCACCCCCTATACACAAGAGCCCCCCATCACATCAGAGTCCTCTCTATACATGAGAGCCCCCCCCCCATCACAACAGAGTCTCCACTATACCTCAGAGGCTCCCCATCACCCCAGAGGGCCTCCATTACAGAGTCCCCTCATCACATCAGAGTACCCATTACACATGAGAGCCCCCCATCAAATCAGAGTCTCCCCCATGACAGAGCACCCCTATCACATCAGAGTCTCCCTTATAAATGAGAGCCCCCACCATCACAGCAGAATACCCTATCACATCAGAGTTCTATAAATGATAACCCCCCCATCACATCAGAGTCTCCCTTTCATAGTCAGAGCCCCCCCCCCCTCATATCAGAGTCCCCACTATAACTCAAATGCTCCCCTATCACCACAGCTTGCTTCCATCCCAGTGTCAGAGTCCTCCATTACATTAGACCCCCCCCCCCTATACACAAGAGCCCCCCATCACATCAGATTACCCCCACAACAAAGTACTCCATCAAATCAGAGTCCCTGCTATACATCAGAGGCCCCCCATCACCACAGAGTGCCTCCATTACAGGGTCCCCCTACACATCAGAGTACAAACTACACATGAGAGCCCCCCATCAAATCAGAGTCCCCCCCCCCATGACAGAGCATCCCTATCACATCAGAGTCTCCCCTGTAAATGAGAGCCCCCCATCACATCAGAGTCTCCCCTGTAAATGAGAGCCCCCCATCACATCAGAGTCTCTCTTTCATGGTCAGAGTCCCCACTATACCTGAATACCTGAGATACTCCCCATCACCAAAGTGTGCTTCCATCACAGTGTCAGAGTCCCCCATCACATTAGATCCCCCCCCCACAACAAAGTACTCCATCACATCAGAGTCCCTGCTATACATCAGAGGCCCCCCATCACCATAGAGTGCCTCCATTACAGAGTCCCCCCCATCACATCAGAGTAGCCACTACACTTGAGATCCCCCCATCAAATCAGGGACCCCCCATGAGAGAGCATCCCTATCACATCAGAGTCTCCCCTATAAATGAGAGCCCCCCGTCACATCAGAGTCTCTATTTCATGGCCAGAGTTCCCACTATACCTGAATACCTCAGAGGCTCCCCATCATCACAGAGTGCTTCCATCACAATGTCAGATTCCCTGATCACATTAGAGCCCCCCCCCCCCATACCCAAGAGCCCCCCATCAGATTACCCCGGCAACAAAGTACCCCATCACATCAGAATCTTCACTATACATCAGAGGCCCCCCATCACCACTGAGAGCCTCCATCACAGAGTCCCCCCTACACATGAGAGCCCCCATCACATCAGACTCCCCCTTGGATCACAGAGTCCTCTCATCCATCCCTGATCCATGGATCTCGTGCTTGCTGTGCCCCAGGAGAACCCTAAAGGGCACCCTATGCCATGACACTCTGGTTGAAAACCGCTGGTCTGGTCTAGACTGGCTTCCAAATGGCGACAGCCTCGTACACACGATCCGATTGTTGGCCAACAAAGCGTCAGACTTTTGTCCGAAGGGCGTGTGCAGGATTGTGTCTTGTGTTTGTACTTTGGACTTTTGTGTGATGGACTTGTGTACAGACGATACTAAAATCTGACGACAGACCGCTGTCCGCCGAAAATTTACTAGCCTGCCATCCAACATTTGTTGGCTAGACATGTGCACAACAAAAAAATGTATTTATTTTAGTTTCGTTTTTTTCGTTTCCGTTGATTCGTAAATTCGTAAGTCGTCGTTGTTCGTATTCGTAACGATTCGTATTTTCGTAAGAGTTATTTTTTCGTTGATTCGTTTTTTCGTTAGTTTAATTTTCGTTTATTCGTTTGTTCAAAATTCGGACGCATTCGTATTTATTCGTACATACGTAACATTCGTAGATTCGTAATCGGAGCATAATTCATAATTTTATGTAATGTGTATGCTATTATTACATTTTAAGAGACACGGAAAATACGAATCGAAAAAAAAGTTACGAATGTACAATTTTTTTCGTTCAATCCATTCGAGGCACGTTAAGCAGCGCCATTGTAAGAGACACGGAAAATTACCAATTCAACAACAAAGAAAAGTTCCGAATGTACAAATTTTTTCGTTAATTTTCATTTTCGTTGTTCCTGTTTTCGTTTTTCGGATTTTCTTCTTTCGTAGTTTTGTTGTTTCTAATTTGGTTATTTCGGAATCGTTCGATTCGAACATTCGTTATTCGTTAAAATTTTTAGCGAATCATTCGTACGAAAACGAATGAACGAAAATAACGAAAAAAAAAGAAAAACGAAAAAAAAAACGAAACGAATTGCACATGTCTATTGTTGGCGGAAAGTTGGACAATTGTCTGATGGAGCGTAATTAACGGTCAGATTTTAGACCAACAGTCTGTCATCACACAATCGTGAGTGGTGGAAACAGTAGCACTGACAAGTGAACACATATATCCTTATATAAGTGAAACAAAAAACAAATATACAAAAGTAATATATATGGAAAATGTGAAAAAGTCCAATGATTGCGCGCTGTGGCCACTAGGGGCGCGCGCCCCCCTGCTTGCCCACACGGAGCTGATGCGAGTGCCCGGCGATCGCTCGGGGCACACCGAGAACCGGGATCTCTGTGTGTAAACACAAAGTTTCCTGTTCTCTGAGGGGAGAAGAGACAGATCGTCTGTTCATACTAATGAACAGCGATCTGTCATCTCCCCTACACAGTCCCCTCCTCCCTTCAGTTAGAACACACACTAGGGAACACACTTAACCCCATTGATCGCCCCCTAGTGTTAACCCCTTCACTGCCAGTGACATTTTTACAGTAATAGGTACATTTTTTTTTCACCAAAAATATGTCCCCTACACAGTCCCCTCCCCCCTTTAGTTAGAACACACACTAGGGAACACAATTAACCCCTTGATCGCCCCCTAGTGTTAACGTCTTCCCTGCCAGTGACATTTTTACAGTAATCAATACATTTTTATAGCATTGATCGCTGTATAAATGCCAATGTTTTCAAAAATGTGTAAAAAATGGCCCATGTGTCCGCCATAAGTCCTGATAAAAAACGCAGATCGCCGCCATTACTAGTAAAAAAAACAAAAAGTTATAATAAAAATGCCATAAAACTATCCACTATTTTGTAGACGCTATAACTTTTGCGCAAACCAATCAATATAAGCTTATTGCGATTTTTTTTTACCAAAAATATGTCCCCTACACAGTCCCCTCCCCCCTTTAGTTAGAACACACACTAGGAACACAATTAACCCCTTGATCGCCCCCTAGTGTTAATGTCTTCCCCGCCAGTGACATTTTTACAGTAATCAATACATTTTTATAGCATTGATCGCTGTATACATGCCAATGTTTTCAAAAATGTGTCAAAATTGTCCCACGTGTCCGCCATAAGTCCCGATAAAAATCGCAGATCGCCGCCATTACTAGTAAAAAAAAAAAATGAATAATAAAAATACCATAAAACTATTCCCTATTTTGTAGACACTATAACTTTTGCGCAAACCAATCAATATAAGCTTATTGCGATTTTTTTTTTACCAAAAATATGTCCCCTACACATTCCCCTCCCCCCTTTAGTTAGAACACACACTAGGGAACACAATTAACCCCTTGATCGCCCCCTAGTGTTAACGTCTTCCCTGCCAGTGACATTTTTACAGTAATCAATAGATTTTTATAGCATTGATCGCTGTATAAATGCCAATGTTTCCAAAAAGGTGTCAAAAGTGTCTGACGTGTCCGCCATAATGTCGCAGTCCCGATAAAAATCGCAGATCGCCGCCATTACTATAACAATATACGCTTATTGCGATTTTTTTTACCAAAAATATGTCCCTTACACAGTCCCCACCCCCTTTAGTTAGAACACACACTAGGGAACACAATTAACCCCTTGATCGCCCCCTAGTGTTAACGTCTTCACTGCCAGTGACATTTTTATAGTAATCAATAGATTTTTATAGCACTGATCGCTGTATAAATTCCAATGTTTTCAAAAATGTGTCAAAATTGTCCCACGTGTCCGCCATAAGTCCCGATAAAAATCGCAGATCGCCGCCATTACTAGTAAAAAAAAAAAAAATAATAATAAAAATGCCATAACACGATCCCCTATTTTGTATAACTTTTGCGCAGACCAATCAAAAAACGCTTATTGCGATCTTCTTACCAAAAATATGTAGAAGAATACGTATCGGCCTAAATCGAGGGAAAAAATGTTTTTTTTTTATATATTTTTGGGGGATATTTATTATAGCAAAAAGTAAAAAATATTGCGTTTTTTTTTTCCATAATTGACGCACTTTTTTGTTGATAGCACAAAAAAAAAAACGCAGAGGTGATCAAATATCACCAAAAGAAAGCTCTATTTGCGGGAATAAAAGGACGTCCGTTTTGTTCGGGAGCCACGTCGCACGACCGCGCAATTGTCAGTTAAAGCGACGCCGTGCCGAATCGCAAAAAGTGCTCTGGTCAGGAAGGGGGTAAAATCTTCCGGGGCTAAAGCGGGTAAAGTACTCCAAATGAAGTACTCCAAATGTAACAGTTTCCCCTGTAAATACATTCCTCCACCAATCACAAAACGCTGCCGCAGAGGCTTCAGCCAATGAAGAAACGCGGGGATCCGCCCCTACGCGATGCGTGACTTTGGATCAGGAACTGAGCGATTGCCTTGGGGACGTCGAGACGCAAAAAGCAGAAGCCTTAAGAAGGAAAAATACTTCCTTTTTTTTTGTCTGTCGGTTATTAATAACTGCAGTTACTTATTATAGATGTGAATAATATTCCCACGCTGTCAAAGTCGTTTCCCATATGGCCTACCACTGAGCCACTGAAAGATATGCGGCGGGAAGAGGTTCAGGCCTCAATTTTGCAAATAAACGTGTGCAAACAAAAATCTAAAACGGGGTTAAATCTTGTTCTAATGGGCAGGAGCCAATCAGAGCACTCTTTAAATCTGATTTAAAGATTCTTCAAACAGCCCCAAAATAACTCCTTATAAACCCCGCCCCTTCTCTTCATTTTTAAAGGACCAGTCCACCCAATGCTAATTATATGGGCAATTCAATTGCATGTGGTATGTCTTTCCACCTAATTCATAGTTTTATTGTTATACTGCCACCATGTGGTCACTGTTGTTACGGCAATTTTTTTTTACTGTATATTCCCCCTTTTCTATGATGCCATTTCCTCCTTCTTCATTATATGTTCCCCTCTTCTTCCTGCAAGACCCACATATTAAGGCTCGGAGAGAAATATTCCTTTCTACCTTCAAATATTAGAAATAGCGACATCGACCGCATCGTACTGTCTGCCAGAACCCGATAAAGATAGTCGTGGACGCCAAGTGATTGGTGGGTTCAGATATCTGATGAAGATTGTCACCGCTACATTCAGACCAGACGTGGGGAGGGATAATTCACTTCTACAGCAGTCAGAGGGTAGGGGGGTGGTGGGAACCCCTCATAATGGGCACAACCCGGGAACTCGGCACAGGGATGGTGGGAACCCCTCATAATGGGCACAGCTGGTGTACAGACCTGGGAACTCAGCACAGGGATGGTGGGAACTCCTCATAATGGGCACAGCAGGTGCCCAGACCCGGGAACTCAGCACAGGGATGGTGGGAACCCCTCATAATGGGCACAGCAGGTATACAGACCCTGGAACTCAGCACAGGGCTGGTGGGGACCTCTCATAATGGGCACAGCAGGTATACAGACCCGGGAACTCAGCACAGGGATGGGGGGAACCCTCATAATGGGCACAGCAGGTATACAGACCCGGGAACTCAGCACAGGGATGGTGGGAACCCCTCATAATGGGCACAACCCTGGAACTCAGCACAGGGATGGTGGGAACCCCTCCTAATGGGCACAGCAGGTGTACAGACCTGGGAACTCGGCACAGGATGGTGGGAACCCCTCATAATGGGCACAGCTGGTGTACAGACCCGGGAACTCAGCACAGGGATGGTGGGAACTCCTCATAATGGGCACAGCAGGTGCCCAGACCCGGGAACTCGGCACAGGGATGGTGGGGACCTCTCATAATGGGCACAGCAGGTATACAGACCCGGGAACTCAGCACAGGGATGGTGGGAACTCCTCATAATGGGCACAGCAGGTATACAGACCCGGGAACTCAGCACAGGGATGGGGGGAACCCTCATAATGGGCACAGCAGGTATACAGACCCGGGAACTCAGCACAGGGATGGTGGGAACCTCTCATAATGGGCACAGCAGGTGTACAGACCTGGAACTCGGCACAGGGATGGTGGGGACCTCTCATAATGGGCACAGCAGGTATACAGACCTGGGAACTCGGCACAGGGAACTCAGCACAGGGATGGTGGGACCTCTCATAATGGGCACAGCGGGTGTACAGACCCGGAACTCAGCACAGGGAAGGTGGGAACCCCTCATAATGGGCACAACCCAGGAACTCGGCACAGGGATGGTGGGGACCCTTCATAATGGGCACAGCAGGTGCCCAGACCCGGGAACTTAGCACAGGGATGGTGGGAACCCCTCATAATGGCCAAAGCAGGTATACAGACCCGGGAACTCAGCACAGGGATGGTGGAACTCCTCATAATGGGCACAGCAGGTGTACAGACCTGGGAACTCAGCACAGGGATGGTGGGAACCCTCATAATGGGCACAGCAGGTGTACAGACCTGGGAACTCAGCACATGGATGGTGGGAAACAATCATAATGGGCACAGCAGGTGTACAGACCTGGGAACTTGGCACAGTGATGGTGGGAACCCCACATAATGGGCACAGCGGGTGTACAGACCCGGGAACTCTGCACAGGGATGGTGGGAACTCCTCATAATGGGCACAGCGGGTGTACAAACCCGGAACTCAGCACAGGGATGGTGGGAACCCCTCATAATGGGCACAACCCAGGAACTCAGCACAGGGATGGTGGGAACCCCTCATAATGGGCACAGCTGGTGTACAGACCCGGGAACTCAGCACAGGGATGGTGGGAACCCCTCATAATGGGCACAGCTGGTGTACAGACCCGGGAACTCAGCACAGGGATGGTGGGACCCCTCATAATGAGCACAGCTGGTGTACAGACCCGGGAACTCAGCACAGGGATGTGGGGAACCCCTCATAATGGGCACAGCAGGTATACAGACCTGGGAACTCAGCACAGGGATGGTGGGAACCTCTTATAATGGGCACAGCGGGTGTACAGACTCGGGAACTCAGCACAAGGATGGTTGGACCCCTCATAATGGGCACAGCAGGTGTACAGACCTGGGAACTCAGCACAGGGATGGTGAGAACTCCTCATAATGGGCATAGCAGGTGTACAGACCCGGGAACTCTGCACAGGGATGGTGGGAACCCCTCATAATGGGCACAGCAGGTGTACAGACCTGGGAACTTGGCACAGTGATGGTGGGAACCCCTCATAATAGGCACAGCGGGTGTACAGACCCGGAACTCAGCACAGGGATGGTGGGAAACAATCATAATGGGCACAGCAGGTGTACAGACCTGGGAACTTGGCACAGTGATGATGGGAACCCCTCATAATAGGCACAGCGGGTGTACAGACCCGGGAACTCTGCACAGGGATGGTGGGAACCCCTCATAATGGGCACAGCGGGTGTACAGACTCAGGAAATCAGCACAGGGATGGTGGGAACCTTTTATAATGGGAACAGCAGGTGTACAGATTCGGGAACTCAGCACAGGGATGGTGGGAACCCCTCATAATGGGCACAACCCGGGAACTCGGCACAGGAATGGTGGGAACTCCTCATAATGGGCACAGCAGGTGTACAGACCTGGGAACTCAGCACAGGGATGGTGGGAACCCCTCATAATGGGCACAGCAGGTGTACAGACCTGGAACTCAGCACAGGGATGGTGGGAACCCCTCATAATGGGCACAGTCCCTAAGAGCAGTGTCAAAAATGTTCAGTGTGCAGGAAGTCCAAAAGTCAACTCAAGCATTATTGGCATCTACAGTTTCCTGTCCAATGGCCCACAATCTCCCCATTCAACTTGGAAGACTGAGGACATCCAGTGAGTATGGAGTGTCATGGACCCCTGAAGGGGCATCAATTTAGGACCCTGTATTGATTCAGGGAGCGGCGCTGATGTCAGCATCATTGATGGTCACCCACCGCCAGGAGAGGATCCGAAGGGGGCCCAACATGTCATGTGACCAAGCCGAAGACTTCTGGAGAAGGTAAGGACGTAATAAATGAGGCATAAGATACAACCTGTGGGGGGTTGTGGGAGAGGAGGGGGCAACTAGGGGGGGGGGGCAACAAGGACGGGGGCAACTAGGGGGGGCAACTAGGAGGGGGGCAATTGGGGGGGAAAGATACGGAGGATCTACTTTATTTTATGTCACCAGCACTACACCATTACTTTGCATGTTCTAAGGATCTAATGATATCTCCATCTGGGTCACACTCAGATTTGTAGTTCCTCTGACCGGCCTGACAACAGCTGGCTGCAGTGCTCTGGGCTACAAAGAATAAATCGTATCTGAACCCCTGCACACAGACCAATCGTATTACAGATTACCGATCCTTCGATGTGGCGGCTGCATTCCTTTTCTTTTTTTCACACTTTGGTTTTCTTTATTTTAACCTGATGATCCGGCCATTAACACACTTCCTGTCCCGGGGTGACAACCGTACTCAGCAGCGGTGTCACCTTAGGGCAGGAAGTGTGTTAGGGCTACATAACACCTCCCGCTCTTCCTCATAACAGGGGAGGTGTTTTGTAGTCCACAGAACAATGATAACAGTCCGGAGGCAGAAAGCGCAGGAGAGCACAGGATTTCTGGCGGGATCAACAAGTAATTTTTTTCCCACTTGTTTGACAGATAAAATAAAACGCATTCAATGGGAGAAAATAAGAGAAATGTATTCAAACAGGGAAAGCGGTCATTCCAGGTGCTGAAAAACACATGAGTTGCGATGGTAAGAGCAGCCTCAGCCCAGACTCCATCCAGGCTAACGGCCCCAATGCGTTTCGTCTCACTCATGGGCGTGGTGAAACATGTCCACCATGATGAAGCCCTGCAGGTGGGGCGAAACGTGTCCACCATGATGAAGCCCCACAGGTGGGGCTTCATCACAGCCTCAGCCCAGACTCCATCCAGGCTAACGGCCCCAATGCATTTCGTTTTACTCATGGGCATTGTGAAACACCATGATGAAGCCCCACAAGTGGGGCAAAACGTGTCCACCACGATGAAGCCCACAGGTGGGGCGAAACCTGTCCACCACGATGAAGGTCGCAGGTGGGGCGAAACCTGTCCACCACGATAAAGCCCCGCAGGTGGGGCGAAACCTGTCCACCACGATGAAGGTCGCATGTGGGGCAAAACCTGTCCACCACGATGAAGGTCGCAGGTGGGGCGAAACCTGTCCACCATGATGAAGGTCGCAGGTGGGGCGAAACCTGTCCACCATGATAAAGCCCCGCAGGTGGGGCGAAACCTGTCCACCACGATGAAGGTCGCAGGTGGGGTGAAACATGTCCACCACGATGAAGCCCTGCAGGTCGGACTAAAAGCATCCACCATGATGAAGCCCCGCAGGTGGGGTGAAACCTGTCCACCACGATGAAGCCCTGCAGGTCGGACTAAAAGCATCCACCATGATGAAGCCCCGCAGGTGGGGTGAAACATGTCCACCACGATGAAGCCCTGCAGGTGGAACTAAAAGCGTCCACCATGATGAAGCCCTGCAGGTGGGACGAAACACGTCCACCATGATGAAGCCCTGCAGGTGGGGCAAAAATGTGTCCACCATGATGAAGCCCTGCAGGTGGGGTGAAACACATCGATTGCGTGGCATGGTTGGACTCTGGGCTTAGGCTGCTCTCACCATTGCTACCCATGGGTATTGCTGGATGTGCGGCACCAGGATGGATCCCTTTACTTTGAGCTGAAACGAGTTTCTTCCCCGCCAGCACTCCCTAGTGGCTGTTCAGCGGACAGGAGCCTGGAGCGGCGCCCTGTATCTTTTTTTAGCGTGGGTTCGCAAGGAGAAATTTTGTGCTAGGGTTCATTCAGGCACGCAGCCAGGGGGCAGTAAAAGCAGGCGGCCAAGCTGCGGTTTTACCATCCCCCAACCAGCCACCTAAAGAAGGGCATGCAGCTGCACATGCGTTGGCAATAATGAATCCACATGTTACATTGAGTAGGCAGTACCTTCTCCAAGCACGACCCATAGAGGTGTATTCGGGTCACGAGCTGAAGATACAGGAATTAATCTATTGGAAGAATTACAGGACCTTTTCGTTCAGCTTGCACGAAGGCTTCTGACTTTCTCCCAATGAATGTTTTGTAAATACGACCCCTTAGAGTTTACACTGCGCTTATTATAGATTTATAGATCACAACCATGAGATATTTTTTTACACTCTAGTGGCAGCTGGTGGTATATTTTTTTTTTGAGGGGGGGGGGTGGGATTTCCATTCGGTGCCAACCCACCCCCCGCGGTGGGTAGGTCGGGCCAAGCCTCCCGCACCCCCCCCCCCCATGGTTGGTCCCCGCACTTACCCCATCTAGGTCCTCGGCGGCGTCTCCTCCTCCTTCCTCCTCCTTCTAGGTGGCTTCACGGAAGCACGACTTGATGGCAGCACGGCTTCCCCTGCGTCTCCTCCCTCCTCCTCCTCCTAGGTGGCCAATAGGATCGCCTCTCCTTTAGGAGACGGGTCTCACGCGACCTGCTTCCTGATTGGCCGGGAGGAGAATCAGTGCGACAATAGCGAATATTCATTCATTCATTCACTATTGTCACACAACTGGGTGGACTCGGGGCACAGTCTTCTGCGCCCCGAGCCCACCCTTTTTTTAAGCCAATTAGAGCTTCAGGCTCTAATCATGTGCTTTAAAAAAAAAAAACCCCATCGGAATCCATGTGTCTGGTGCCCCGCATTTAGATTATGGGGCCGGTTGCGTGGATGGGGGCGCCACTGTTCCACTCCCGTATATAGATCTATTCTTTTTATTAGAATTTCTCTGAAAAATACAAAGTAAATGAGGAGTCTCCTAATAGATTGGCGCCTGCACACCCGCTACCCGCCCCCCCCCCAATCCCCCCCCCCTTTCAACGCCACCCTCTTTTTTACATCACTTGGGGTTTTGGATGGGTTCCATTGAAGTCTATTGCATCAAACATGCAATCTGCTGCAGAAAAAAAAGTCCCTGACCCTTTCTACAAATGTAGCGGCTGAAAACGCATGGATGTGAACGTGTCCCATGGGAAACCATGTTAGATGGACTGTAGCGTGTTTCTGCAAAATGCCCTAAAAAAAAACGCATAGGTGTGAACCAAGGGTAACAAAAATTTTCAAAAGCGCCCAGCCAAACTCATTTCATGGCTCTACAACTGTATATATTTAGAGCGCATACAGTACGTGGAATACAAAGTGATTGTAATTCTTTATTAGAACACAAGAGGGCGATCCAAGCATGAAATTACACTGTGAAAAACAACAATGCTGAATATGTGACGAATTCTCCTTACATTGGTGGTCAGTGAGAAGAATGTTCCTTACATTGGTGATCAGAGAGAAGAATGTTCCTTACATTGGTGGTCAGTGGGAAGAATGTTCCTTACATTGGTGATCAGTGGGAAGAATGTTCCTTACATTGGAGGTCAGTGAGAAGAATGTTCCTTACATTGGAGGTCAGTGAGAAGAATGTTCCTTACATTGGTGATCAGAGAGAAGAATGTTCCTCACATTGGTGGTCAGTGGGAAGAATGTGCCTTACATTGGTGATCAGTGAGAAGAATGTTCCTCACATTGGAGGTCAGTGAGAAGAATGTTCCTTACATTGGAGGTCAGTGAGAAGAATGTTCCTTACATTGGTGGTCAGTGGGAAGAATGTTCTTTACATTGGTGGTCAGTGAGAAGAATGTTCCTTACATTGGTGGTCAGTGGGAAGAATGTTCCTTACATTGGTGATCAGTGGGAAGAATGTTCCTTACATTGGTGGTCAGTGGGAAGAATGTTCCTTACATTGGTGGTCAGTGGGAAGAATGTTCTTTACATTGGTGGTCAGTGGGAAGAATGTTCCTTACATTGGTGGTCAGTGGGAAGAATGTTCCTTACATTGGTGATCAGTGGGGAAGAATGTTCCTTACATTGGTGGTCAGTGGGAAGAATGTTCCTTACATTGGTGATCAGTGGGAAGAATGTTTCTTACATTGGTGATCAGTGGGAAGAATGTTCCTTACATTGTGATCAGTGGGAAGAATGTTCCTTACATTGGTGGTCAGTGGGAAGAATGTTCCTTACATTGGTGGTCAGTGGGAAGAATGTTCCTTACATTGGTGGTCAGTGGGAAGAATGTTCCTTACATTGGTGGTCAGTGGGAAGAATGTTCCTTACATTGGTGATCAGTGGGAAGAATGTTCCTTACATTGGTGATCAGTGAGAAGAATGTTCCTTACATTGGTGATCAGTGGTAAGAATGTTCCTTACATTGGAGGTCAGTGGGAAGAATGTTCCTTACATTGGTGATCAGTGGGAAGAATGTTTCTTACATTGGTGGTCAGTGGGAAGAATGTTCCTTACATTGGTGATCAGTGGGAAGAATGTTCCTCACATTGGTGGTCAGTGGGAAGAATGTTCCTCACATTGGTGATCAGTGAGAAGAATGTTCCTCACATTGGAGGTCAGTTGAAGGATGCTCCTTACAACGGTGGTGGTCAGATGCCAACCTCACTAAAAGAGATCCTTGGTGTCATGCTGTTGAGACTACCAAGTGGCCCTAGGACCACGCAGGCACCATCAGATGGGAGGTCAATCAGCCACAGCTCAAAGAACCCCCATCTGGAGGACCCCTGGTTGGGATTGGCTCTTCCAAGCCCACATTGGAGATAATGCCCCATATCAGATGATCCAGGGTGGAATGTCATTGAGCACCACCTTGTCCCCATCTCCGGTTCTCCGATCCCTCCGGGGTCACCGGATGGCCTCTTGTTCTCACATTTTATATTTTCTTTCTCACTCTTGGATGTCGCCCTCTGGCCTCGTGAAACCCGATCCCTTCCCTTGTGGTTGTGTACCCAACACCTACATTCCAAGTTCAAACACTAGCAGACGAGCCGGAGACCATTGCTGGGTTCCAGGGCCGCACCCTCCTTTCTTTGGCATTGTTTATTTCTATTATTTGTTTTTACATATCAGCCGAGCAAAGAGACCCGCCCCGCCCCCGGGGGCCATGGCTGCCATTGAGGTGGACATGAGATCTACCTCCAGGAACCCTACAGCTGGCCATAGACATCAGACATACGGGAGGGAGCTGACCACCTGGGGGCGCTGGTGACCACAAACTCATCCAAACCTCAGTCCTACATTCTCATACAAAGGTGGTCTTCAGTCATTTCCAATAGTCCCTGGAGATCCTGCCATGGTCCTCCTTATTCAGGCACTTCCTGTTGGGGTGACAACTGTCAGATGCACCCCTGGTGGAGACCACAACCGTCCCAAAACTGTCCCTGGTGGAGACCACAACCGTCCCAAAACTGTCCCTGGTGGAGACCACAACCGTCCCACAACCGTCCCTGGTGGAGACCACAACTGTCCCAAAACCGTCCCTGGTGGAGACCACAACCGTCCCAAAACTGTCCCTGGTGGAGACCACAACCGTCCCACAACCGTCCCTGGTGGAGACCACAACCGTCCCGAAACAATTGTATTGGCATGTTCCCCCATTATCACAGGATGTATATCAGGACACCCGTCCAATCATGGGACACTGGAGGGAGTGCATGTGGACAGGAAGTGTCCTCCACCCCTCCCCTCACCACTGTCTGTGCTGGCCCAGCTCCTCCACCCCTCCCCTCATCACTGTCTGTGCTGGTCCAGCTCCTCCACCCCTCCCCTCACCACTGTCTGTGCTGGTCCAGCTCCACCCCTCCCCTCACCACTGTCTGTGCTGGCCCAGCTCCTCCACCCCTCCCCTCACCACTGTCTGTGCTGGTCCAGCTCCTCCACCCCTCCCCTCAACACTGCATGTGCTGGTCCATCTCCTCCACCCCTCCCCTCTGCACTGTCTGTGCTGATCCAGCTCCTCCACCCCTCCTCTGTCAGTGCTGGTCCAGCTCCTCCACCCTCCCCTCACCACTGTCTGTGCTGGCCCAGCTCCTCCACCCCTCCCCTCAACACTGCATGTGCTGGTCCATCTCCTCCACCCCTCCCCTCTGCACTGTCTGTGCTGGTCCAGCTCCTCCACCCTCCCCTCACCACTGTCTGTGCTGGTCCAGCTCCACTCCTCCCCTCACCACTGTCTGTGCTGGTCCAGCTCCTCCACCCCTCCACTGTCAGTGCTGGTCCAGCTCCTCCACCCCTCCCCTCACCACTGTCTGTGCTGGTCCAGCTCCACCCTTCCCCTCATCACTGTCTGTGCTGGTCCAGCTCCTCCACCCTCCCCTCATCACTGTCTGTGCTGGCCCAGCTCCTCCACCCTCCCCTCACCACTGTCAGTGCTGGTCCAGCTCCTCCACCCCTCCACTGTCAGTGCTGGTCCAGCTCCTCCACCCCTCCTCTGTCTGTGCTGGTCCAGCTCCTCCACCCTCCCCTCATCACTGTCTGTGCTGGCCCAGCTCCTCCCCCCTTCCCTCACCACTGTCAGTGCTGGTCCAGCTCCTCCACCCCCTCCAATGTCAGTGCTGGTCCAGCTCCTCCACCCCTCCCCTCATCACTGTCTGTGCTGGCCCAGCTCCTCCACCCTCCCCTCACCACTGTCAGTGCTGGTCCAGCTCCTCCACCCCTCCCCTCACCACTGTCTGTGCTGGTCCAGCTCCTCCACCCCTCCCCTCAACACTGCATGTGCTGGTCCAGCTCCTCCACCCCTCCCCTCACCACTGTCTGTGCTGGTCCAGCTCCTCCACCCCTCCCCTCACCACTGTCAGTGCTTGTCCAGCTCCTCCACCCCTCCCCTCACCACTGCCAGTGCTGGTCCAGCTCCTCCACCCCTCCACTGTCAGTGCTGGTCCAGCTCCTCCACCCCTCCCCTCACCACTGTCTGTGCTGGTCCAGCTCCTCCACCCCTCCCCTCACCACTGTCTGTGCTGGTCCAGCTCCTCCACCCCTGCACTGTCAGTGCTGTCAGTGCTGGTCCAGCTCCTCCACCCCTCCCCACCCCTCCCCAGTCCAGGCTGTCTGTCGCTGCCTGTCCAGCTCTCTCCACCCCCCCACTATCAGTGCTGGTCCAGCTCCTCCACCCCTCCCCACAGCGCTGTCTGTGCTGGTCCAGGTCCTCCACCCCTCCACTATCCGTGCTGGCCCAGCTCCTCCACCCCTCCCCTCAGCACTGTCTGTGCTGGTCCAGCACCTCTGCCCCTGCACTGTCAGTGCTGGTCCAGCTCCTCCACCCCTCCCCACAGCGCTGTCTGTGCTGGTCCAGGTCCTCCACCCCTCCCCACTGTCTGTGCTGGTCCAGCTCCTCCACCCATCCCCTCAGCACTGTCTGTGCTGGTCCAGCTCCTCCTCCCCTCCCCTCACCACTGTCTGTGCTGGCCCAGCTCCTCCACCCCTCCCCACTGTCTGTGCTGGTCTAGCTCCTCCACTGTCTGTGCTGGCCCAGCTCCTCCACCCCTGCACTGTCTGTGCTGTTCAGTACATGTGCACTGTGGCAAAACAAAAACGGCGGCCACACACAGAGCGATTTTTCTATACAATCATATTGTCGATCGATTTACTTTTCCAGGAACGACCATCAGAAGATCAACGCGCCGTGCACTTAGCGATCACATCGATTAGTTTGTCCATGCATGACAGCATTTTACTAAATCTAAAAGGAGATTTGTACAATCAGATTGCATAGCGTGTGTGTGTGCCTCCAGCTGAAATCGATCAGTTTTGCAGATTTGACTTCGCCGGATAAAAGGAGAGGATTTGGGAGACGTCGGGGCGGCTGAGCGAAGTGAAAGGACATTAGTTCCCCTTTAAGAGCTCCGTCCCCTTCCTGGTTGCTTCATAACATCGGCTCTTAAAAGGCTGAACGTTGCAGCACGCCCGCCCGTCCTCCGCAGGTTCCCCCCGCCGCCATCCTCCGCAGGTTCCCCCCGCCGCCGTCCTTCGCAGTTTTCCCCCCGCCGCCGTCCTTCGCAGGTTCCCCCCGCCGCCGTCCTTCGCAGGTTCCCCCCGCCGTCCTCGCAGCGCCTGTACCGTGCCATGTCCCTCTGCAGCAGACCATGATTGATCCCATCGCAGCTCCCATCAGGATCAGACTGCGGCGCGCCATGCCGGTCCCGAGCCCGGACCCATCACCTTGACGTAAAGCTCTGTGTCACCTGCCGCCTTGGCCGGTCCCCGCGCGGCCGTCCTTCCCCATTGGCTTTTTTTGTATGACAGCAGAAGATAATAGGAGCCAGCAGCCTCCCCCCCCCCTTCCCCTCCCTCCCTCCTCCGTCCTCATTCGGAGGCTGGAGAAACTTCAACACAAAGTGATTGCTGGGAGGTGAGCCGAGCATTGCACACCATGGATCCCCACCGAGGAGATCGCTCCACCATCTAGGACCTCCACACCTACCCAACCGGTAAGTCCCCCTCTAAGATTCAGCATTTTTTGGGGATCGTTTTTGAGGTTAACCGTTCACGTGCAGTTCTGAGTTTCTTGCTACGGAGGGGGGGTTCTAGTAACGAAGAACTAGCAGGGGGGGGGGGGATCTAAACCTACACACGGCTGTCCATACACTATACAATATTAATTGTACAATGTGCTTTAGGTTAAAACAGGAGGACACGACTCAGGATCGAATCGGAGAGGGGCTGTTGCCCTTTGATGGTAGCTGGTTGTCCAATCTTCGATCTACCATCAACTATTTAGTCCCGGGGTCATTCAGTTGTGTCCTCCCACTACTTCTAAGTCAGATTGTAACGTCTATGGACAGCTGTACGTGTAGGTTTAGCTCCAGATCTTTCGTTAACGTTAGTTGATGGTAGATCTAAGATTGGACAATCAACTATCTAAGGGCAACAGCCTCTCTCTGATTTGATTCTGGGTCACTCAGGTGTATCCTCCTCCTATATCTAAAGGAGATTGTACAATCGGGTAATAACGTCTATGGACAGCTGTACATGTGGGTTTAGCTCCAGGCATTTCGTTATCGTTAGTTAGAACAATCCGATTGTCCAATCTTAGATCTACCATCAACTATCTAAGGGCAACAGCCTCTCTCTGATTTGATTCTGGGTCACTCAGGTATGTCCTCCCTCTTATATCTAAAGGAGATTGTACAATCGGGTTATAACGTCTATGGACAGCTGTAGGTGTAGGTTTATGTCCCGATTGTACAATCTCCTTTAGATGTTTGGAGGAGGACACGTCTAAACATCCTGAAATCAAACCAAGGAGGCGGTTGCCACTAGATATGTCCAATATTAGATCTACCATCAACTATCTAAGGGCATCAGCCTCTCTCTGATTTGATTCTGGGTCACTCAGGTATGTCCTCCCTCCTATATCTAAAGGAGATTGTACAATCGGGACGTAACGTCTATGGACAGCTGTACGTGTAGGTTTAGCTCCAGATCTTTCGTTAACGTTAGTTGATGGTAGATCTAAGGTTGGACAATCAACTATCTAAGGGCAACAGCCTCTCTCTGATTTGATTCTGGGTCACTCAGGTATGTCCTCCCTCCTATATCTAAAGGAGATTGTACAATCGGGACGTAACGTCTATGGACAGCTGTACATGTAGGTTTAGCTCCAGATCTTTCGTTATCGTTAGCTGATTGTCCAATCCTTAGATCTACCATCAACTATCTAAGGGCATCAGCCTCTCTGATTTGATTCTGGGTCATTTAGGTATGTCCTCCTCCTATATCTAAAGGAGATTGTACAATCGGGACGTAACGTCTATGGACAGCTGTACGTGTAGGTTTAGCTCCAGATCTTTCGTTAACGTTAGTTGATTGTAGATCTAAGGTTGGACAATCAACTATCTAAGGGCAACAGCCTCTCTCTGATTTGATTCTGGGTCACTCAGGTATGTCCTCCCTCCTATATCTAAAGGAGATTGTACAATCGGGCTGTAATGTCTATGGACAGCTGTACGTGTAGGTTTAGCTCCAGATCTTTCATTATCGTTAGGTGATTGTCCAATCTTAGATCTACCATCAACTATCTAAGGACATCAGCCTCTCTGATTTGATTCTGGGTCACTCAGGTATGTCCTCCCTCCTATATCTAAAGGAGATTGTAGGGCCGTAACGTCTATGGACAGCTGTACGTGTAGGTTTATGTCCCGATTGTACAATCTCCTTTAGATGTAGGAGGAGGACACGTCTAAACATCCTGAAATCAAACCAAGGAGGCTGTTGCCACTAGATATGTCCAATATTAGATCTACTATCAACTATCTAAGGGCATCAGCCTCTCTCTGATTTGATTCTGGGTCACTCAGGTATGTCCTCCTCCTATATCTAAAGGAGATTGTACAATCGGGACGTAACGTCTATGGACAGCTGTACGTGTAGGTTTAGCTACAGATCTTTCGTTAACGTTAGCTGATTGTCCAATCTTAGATCTACCATCAACTATCTAAGGGCATCAGCCTCTCTGATTTGATTCTGGGTCACTCAGGTGTATCCCCCTCCTATATCTAAAGGAGATTGTAGGGCCATAACGTCTATGGACAGCTGTAGGTGTAGGTTTATGTCCCGATTGTACAATCCTCTTTAGATGTAGGAGGAGGACACGTCTAAACAACCTGGAATCAAACCAAGGAGGCTGTTGCCACTCGATATGTCCAATATTAGATCTACTATCAACTATCTAATGGCAACAACTTCTCTGATTCGATTTTTGGTCTTTCAGGTGTGTCCTCCCTCCTATATCTAAAGGAGATTGTACAATCGGGCTGTAACGTCTATGGACAGCTGTACATGTGGGTTTAGCTCCAGATCTTTCGTTAACGTTAGTTGATGGTAGATCTAAGGTTGGACAATCAACTATCTAAGGGCAACAGCCTCTCTCCGATTTGATTCTGGGTCACTCAGGTATGTCCTCCCTCCTATATCTAAAGGAGATTGTACAATTGGGTTATAACGTCTATGGACAGCTGTAGGTGTAGGTTTATGTCCCGATTGTACAATCTCCTTTAGATGTAAGAGGAGGACACGTCTAAACATCCTGAAATCAAACCAAGGAGGCTGTTGCCACTAGATATGTCCAATATTAGATCTACCATCAACTATCTAAGGGCAACAGCCTCTCTCTGATTTGATTCTGGGTCACTCAGGTATGTCCTCCTCCTATATCTAAAGGAGATTGTACAATCGGGACGTAACGTCTATGGACAGCTGTACGTGTAGGTTTAGCTACAGATCTTTTGTTAACGTTAGCTGATTGTCCAATCTTAGATCTACCATCAACTATCTAAGGGCATCAGCCTCTCTGATTTGATTCTGGGTCACTCAGGTGTATCCCCCTCCTATATCTAAAGGAGATTGTAGGGCCATAACGTCTATGGACAGCTGTAGGTGTAGGTTTATGTCCCGATTGTACAATCCTCTTTAGATGTAGGAGGAGGACACGTCTAAACAACCTGGAATCAAACCAAGGAGGCTGTTGCCACTCGATATGTCCAATATTAGATCTACTATCAACTATCTAATGGCAACAACTTCTCTGATTCGATTTTTGGTCTTTCAGGTGTGTCCTCCCTCCTATATCTAAAGGAGATTGTACAATCGGGCTGTAACGTCTATGGACAGCTGTACATGTGGGTTTAGCTCCAGATCTTTCGTTAACGTTAGTTGATGGTAGATCTAAGGTTGGACAATCAACTATCTAAGGGCAACAGCCTCTCTCCGATTTGATTCTGGGTCACTCAGGTATGTCCTCCCTCCTATATCTAAAGGAGATTGTACAATTGGGTTATAACGTCTATGGACAGCTGTAGGTGTAGGTTTATGTCCCGATTGTACAATCTCCTTTAGATGTAAGAGGAGGACACGTCTAAACATCCTGAAATCAAACCAAGGAGGCTGTTGCCACTAGATATGTCCAATATTAGATCTACCATCAACTATCTAAGGGCAACAGCCTCTCTCTGATTTGATTCTGGGTCACTCAGGTATGTCCTCCTATATCTAAAGGAGATTGTACAATCGGGACGTAACGTCTATGGACAGCTGTACGTGTAGGTTTAGCTACAGATCTTTCGTTAACGTTAGTTGATGGTAGATCTAGGATTGGACAATCACCTATCTAAGGGCAACAGCCTCTCTCTGATTTGATTCTGGGTCACTCAGGTATGTCCTCCCTCCTATATCTAAAGGAGATTGTACAATCGGGCTGTAACGTCTATGGACAGCTGTACGTGTAGGTTTAGCTCCAGATCTTTCATTATCGTTAGGTGATTGTCTAATCTTAGATCTACCATCAACTATCTAAGGGCAACAACCTCTCTGATTAGATTTTTGGTCTTTCAAGTATGTCCTCCTCCTATATCTAAAGGAGAGTGTACAATCGGGCTGTAACGTCTATGGACAGCTGTACGTGTAGGTTTATGTCCCGATTGTACAATCTTCTTCAGATGTAGGAGGAGGACACGTCTAAGCAACCTGGAATCAAACCAAGGAGGCTGTTGCCACTAGATATGTCCAATATTAGATCTACCATCAACTATCTAAGGGCAACAGCCTCTCTCTGATTTGATTCTGGGTCACTCAGGTATGTCCTCCTCCTATATCTAAAGGAGATTGTACAATCGGGACGTAACGTCTATGGACAGCTGTACGTGTAGGTTTATGTCCCGATTGTACAATCCTCTTTAGATGTAGGAGGAGGACACGTCTAAGCAACCTGGAATCAAACCAAGGAGGCTGTTGCCACTAGATATGTCCAATCTTAGATCTACTATCAACTATCTAATGGCAACAACTTCTCTGATTCGATTTTTGGTCTTTCAGGTGGGTCCTCCTATATCTAAAGGAGATTGTACAATCTGGTCATAACGTCTATGGACAGCTGTACGTGTGGGTTTAGCTCCAGGCATTTCGTTATCATTAGTAGGAACAATCTGATTGTCCAATCTTAGATCTACCATCAACTATCTAATGGCAACAACCTCAAATTCGATTTTTGGTCTTTCAGGTGTATCCTCCTCCTATATCTAAAGGAGATTGTACAATCGGGCCGTAACGTCCATATCTTTCGTTATTGTTAGCCGATAGTTCAGTCTTAGATCTACCATCAACTATCGGCTAACAATAATGAAAGATCTGGACTGGGGGACAATCTTCTCTAGATGTAGGAGGACACGTCTACATGACCCGGGATCCAATCAGGAGGCTGTTGCCCTTAGATACAGTAGTTGGTGGTAGATCTAAGATTGGACAATCAGATTGTTCTAGCTAACTATAACGAAAGACCTGGAGCCAAACATAGAGCTGTCCATAGACGTTATGTCCCGATTGTACAATCTTCTTTAGATGTTTGGAGGAGGATACGTCTAAACAACCTGGAATCAAACCAAGGAGGATGTTGCCACTAGATATGTCCAATCTTAGATCTACTATCAACTGTCTAATGGCAACAACCTCCCTCCTATATCTAAAGGAGATTGTCCATAGACGTTATGGTCCGATTGTACAATCGGGTCATAACGTCAGTCCATATCTTTCGTTATTGTTAGCCGATAGTTCAGTCTCAGATCTACCATCAACTATCGGCTAACAATAATGAAAGATCTGGACTGGGGGACAATCTTCTTTAGATGTAGGAGGACACGTCTACATGACCCAGGATCCATATGTAGAAGCTGTTACAGTAGAAAGTCGGTGGTAGATCTTAGATCGGACAATCAGATTGTTCTAGCTAACTATAACGAAAGACCTGGAGCTGTGATTGGCTCAGCTCTGTTCCTGTATGAAGGGGGTGTGTCCCTTCCCTCCAATCAGTGCTCTCCTCCATTGAGCTCTGCAGAGTGTAAGTCCAGCTCCCCGCCCCCCCTGCTTTCTGGAAGCTCAGACAAGCTGTATAAATTCTGCTCCTTGAATGGCTGTAGAGAGGAGAAGGCTGCAGATAAACAGGTACAACTTATGTAGGAGGATTTGTTTCATCTCTGTGTATCCCCTGAGGCCGGTCACCTCACTGGGTGTGTGGAGGGATTACATCCACTTTAAAACCTGACATGTCCTGTGCAACTCTGCAGTCCTGTCTCTGCCCAGCTCATTTCCTTGAGCTACAGAACACCTCCCTCCTATACTATAGAATGAGGGGGGAGGTGTTCTGTAGTCCTTAACCTACTTCCTGTCCTAGGGTGGCAACCCTGCTTCTCTATACAGTACAGTGAGCGCTGCCACCCTAGGACAGGCAGTAGGTTAAGGACTACAGAGCACCTCCCTCCTATACTATAGAATGAGAGAGGGGGAGGTGTTCTGTAGTCCTAACCTACTTCAATACGACCCTGCTCCTCAATACAGTACAGTGAGCGCTGGCACCCTAGGACAGGGTGTGTGTTAAGGACTACATCGCACCTCCCTCCTATACTATAGACGGAGAGAAGGAAGAGGTGTTCTGTAGTCCTAACCTACTTGGACAGGGTGTGTATTAAGGACTACAGAGCACCTCCCTCTTATACTATAGAATGAGAGAGGGGGTGTTCTGTAGTCCTAACCTACTAGGACAGGATGTGTGTTAAGGACTACAGAGCACCTCCCTCCTATACTATAGAATGAGGGAGGGAGGATGTGTTCTGAAGTCCTAACCTACTAGGACAGGATGTATATTAAGGACTACAGAGCACCTCCCTCCTATACTATAGAATGAGAGAGGGGGAGGTGTTCTGTAGTCCTAACCTACTTGGACAGGGTGTGTATTAAGGACTACAGAGCACCTCCCTCCTATACTATAGACGGAGAGAAGGAAGAGGTGTTCTGTAGTCCTAACCTACTTGGACAGGGTGTGTATTAAGGACTACAGAGCACCTCCCTCCTATACTATAGAATGAGAGAGGGGGTGTTCTGTAGTCCTAACCTACTAGGACAGGATGTATTAAGGACTACAGAGCACCTCCCTCCTATGATATAGAATGAGGGAGGAGGTGTTCTGTAGTCCTAACTTACTTCCTGTCTTAGGGTGACAACGCTTCTCCCCTATACAGTACAGTGAGTGTTGGCACCCTAGGACAGGAAGTAGGTTAAGGACTACAGAGCACCTCCTTTCTATACTATAGCATTAGAGAGAGAGAGGTGTTCTATAGTCCTAACCTACAAGGGCATGATGTAGTAAGGACTACAGAGCACCTCCTTCCTAACTATAGAATGAGAGAGGGAGGCAGTGTTCTGTAGTTCTAACCTACTAGGACAGTATATTTTAAGAACTACAGAGCACCTTCCTCCTATACTATAGAATGAGTGGGAGAGGAGGTGTTCTGTAGTCCTTACCTACTTCCTGTCCTAGGGTGACAACCCTGCTCCCCTATACAGTACAGTGAGCATTGGCACACTAGGACAGGGTGTGTGTTAAGGACTACAGAGCACCTCCCTCCTATGTAGTTTGCTTTTGATCTGTTTCTGCCGTGCTTTTTGCGGTGCGTTTTTCAAGGTTTTTTTTTCTGGAGATGTTTTTCCTGTTGGGCAGATTAACCCCTTGCTACCACCCGCCTTCCAGCCCTTTAAGGGGTTCTAAAAGCCGGGAGGCGGGGCATTTGGGTCATGTGACTGCTGTGATTGGCGGTCCCAGAGGTCACATGATCGGTAGTATACATCACGAGCTTTCCGGTAGACGGCGCCTCCCGCGCCGGGAGCCAGTGATATGTTGTGCGGTTGGCGCCAAGGGGGCTAAAAAAAAAAAACGCAGCAAAAACGCATGACATGCGTTTCTGTGACGTGTTCATTGAAGTCTATCGAAGGGAAAACGCAGCGTGTTGAGTGGAGCCTCCTCGGCTCTCCGCCCCGCCCTATAAAAGGGGGCGGGGCAAGGTTTATTATTGGCCGTGATTGGCTGTGACAGCGGTCAGATGATTGGAAAGCTTTCCATTAGCTGCCAGTGAATGTGCGGGAAGCGCGCAGGGCGTGCGCTTGTCGGCACAGCTCCATGTTACACCAACTAACGCAAATATGTGGCCGCTCGGCTACAGAACACCTCCACCCCCCATGTTATAGAATAAGGAAAGAGGGAGGTGTTCTGTAGTCATAACCTACTTGTCTTTTTTTTTTTTTTAGGGTGACAACGCGGCTTCTCTATACAGTCCAATAAGTGAGTGTTGTCACCCTGGGACAGGAAGTCTTCTACTGGCAGGATCTCCGGGGACAATAAGGCTTCACATCTATATGGTTTTTTTTTTTAGTTTTTTTTGTGCCTTTTGCACAAATGCACTACAGTCCATCCAACATGGCTTCCTGTGTGTTTTTCTGCATTTTTTTTTTTTTTTTTTTTTGGAAAGGGTCAGGGACTTTCTTTTCTTTTTTTTTTTTAAACACAACATGGTGCATTTTTGGTTTCAATAAATTTGAATGGACACACGGCAGGAAAGCATGTAGTGCGTTTTTAGAAGCGTTTTTAATGCGTGTATTGATGTGTTTTTTTGTTCTGCAGTATATTTTTGGGACGTGCGTTTTGACACGTTTTTAATGTGTTTTTTTTTATGCATTTTATTAAAGAGAGATGTTTTTGTTGCCAGGCAGATCTTTATTTATTTTTTTAAACATCTCTTTTTTCCTTAATTATTATTATTTTTTTTTTAAAGAGATGTTTAAAAAAAAAGAAAAAAAAAGATCTGCCTGACAACAAAAACATATAAACATATCTCTTAGTTTTTATATATATGTGTGTGTGTATATATATGTATATATATATATATAATTTCAGGTACATGATAGATATTATCTATCATGTACCTGAAATTATTATTATTATTATTTTTCTTATTATAATTTCAGGTGTATATATATATATATATATATATATATATATATATATATATATATATATATATATATATATATATATATATATATATATATATATATATATATATATATATAAAAAATGAAAATTATTATTAATATATTTTTTTTTTATTTCAGGTACCTGAAATAGAAAGAAAAATTCTATATTTATTTATTTCAGGTGTGTTTGTGTATATGTGTGTCTATGTGTGTGTGTGTGTGTGTGTGTGTATATATATATATATATATATATATATATATATATATATATATATATATATATATATATATATATATATATATATATATATATATATATATATATATATATATATAATTTCTTTTTTTTTTTTTTTTTAAATAATATTATATATATATATATAATAATATTATTTAAATATATATCTATTATATTATTTTATATATACCTGAAATAAATAAATATAGAATTTTTTTTTCTATTTTAGGTACCTGAAATGAAATAAAAAAAAATATATTAATAATAATTTCACATACATACATGCATATATATATATATATATATATATATACCTGAAATAAAAAAAATCATATTTTCATATATATATATATAATGTGCCTGAAATTATTATTATTATGTATGTACCTGAAATAAATAAATATATAATTTATTTTTTTATTTCAGGTGTCTGTGTGTGTGTGTGTGTATATATATATATATATATATATATATATATATAATCTGAAATAAAAAAAATTATATATATTAACGGGGGGTGAAAAGGACTGCCTGTGCACATGACATGATTGGCTGTCACAGTGATCACACGATCAGGAGCCGCAGTCCCTCCGGATCCCAGTCATTACTAGAAACCTGTGTCCGTGTCCGCCCTGTCACTGGGCTGGGAACGTGCAGCGCATGCGCTCTCAGCACAGGAAACTCAGCCGCCCCGTGGACGCATCTTGTCAGCGTCTAGCCGGTAAAGCCGGCCCTCTTTGCCGCTGCACATGTGCGTTATGTTGGGGCAACAAGAGGTTTAAATATTATTTACGCTTGCCTGTCCTGCCACAGCCCTGGAACCTGCACCAGCCGGGGGCCACAGTAAGGCTGGCGTGGCGGCGCACCAGGAGCGTGCAGTGTGCGGCACTTTCTGCACAGACACCTTGGACGCTCGTGGACGCATAGGTGTAGCAGCAAAAGGGGGTGGGCTTAAAGCACAGCCGTTGGGGCAAGGGTCCAATAAGGATGTAGTGGCCGGGAAGGTGGAGCCACAGCCGAGGGAGGGAGGAGTCCGACACACCCAGAAGTGTCGGAGGCTGAAGGTTCCCGCGGTGGCTTTCTCTGCAGGATCGCGATGATCCGGGATTGGGCGCTAGTGTGAGGAAGTATAATTATTATCCTGGTACTGCTTCTTTTTTTTTTTTTTTTAACCTGTGACAGGGTCTCTTTAAAATAATCCAATTGTCCACTCAGTGCCCTCGGTCAGCACGCCTCGGCTGAATAAGCTCCGCCCCCCCTCGCTGTCATCGCCTATTATGAAAACTTCTGGGCGTGGAATGAGTAACAGGATTTCTCAAGTCAAAACAAAGTGTGATAAGAGGACATCCTGACATAGCTGGAAACGCAGCGTAACCCCTCCCCCGACAACGCACTTAAAGGAGAACTCTAGTCTATCTGCATTTTTTTTTAATTTTTAAAAAAAAAATTTAAGCACTATAAATAGATATGATCCCCTTATAGTAAATGGGGGAGCAAAAAAAAAAAAAAAAAAATGCGTATCACACCTTAATTTTCAATGGCACCCCGGTGGCTGCTAGCAGACGCACGAAAAAACGCACACCAAGAAACGCACCCGAAAAAAAGAAATTTGCGGGAGTTTCTTTGGCGTGCTTTTCACACATAGGGCAACCCATGCAAGTTCTTGGGGTCTGGATACACCTGAAATATTAGGTACACCAAACACAGACCTGCAACCGTTCTCGACCCAACCTTCTATTGGTCGAGCCGAGGTGGTGGTCCGTCATGACAAACCGTCATTGTACCCTGAATGAGCCAAGTGGCTCTTTTTTTTTTTTTGGCTTTTAAAAAAAAAAAAAATTATTTATCTTATTTCAGTTTTTATTTATTTATTTGTTGTCTTTTTTTTAATTTTTATTATTTGTATAAAGTTAGGCAAGGTTTAGAGCTGATTCTTTTAAAAATCCTATTGCAGACCTTTTTATCCTGCTCTGTTCCCAGAATAAAAAAAAAAAAAATCTGCGGAATGCATCTTACTGGGAGCCAAAATTTATTTTTATTTTTTAAATGTTTTTTTTTTACTTATTTATTTTTTATTAAGTTAGGCTTGTAAACGGGTGGGCTGATACCTTCAAAAATTCCAATCACAGACTTTTTATCCCGCTGCGCTCCCAGAATTAAAAAAAATCTGGAGTAAATAAATCTTCAGGATGCATTTTACTGGTGGCCAGAATTTGCGGGCCAAAATATAGTAATTTTTTCACAATTGAATGTGTGGATTGCACAGTGATTGTGTCATTGGAGGTATGTCACTCTCCTAGGGTATGGATTATTTTTTATTTTATATATATTTTTTTTTTTTTTTACATTTTTTAGGTCTGCAACAGGAATCTTTGAAGGAATCAGCCCACCCGTTTATGAGATAAATCGAAATCAAGCCTTGACTTATACTTAATACAAATAATAAAAAATAAATTATATATATATATATATATATATATATATATATATATATATATATATATATATATTATTTACATTATATTTATATATATATATAATATATATATATATATATATATATATAGTGTATATATATATTTTTTTACAGTATATATATATTTTATTTTTTTTACATATATATATATATATATATATGTGTGTAAATAAAATAAAAAAATAAATAAATAAATATGAAAATAATAAATAAAAAAAAATATATATTAAATATAATAATTATAAAAAAATATATATATTGTTTATTTACAATATATATATATATATATATATATATATATATATATATATATATATATATATATATATATATATATATATATATATATATATATATATATATATATATATATATATATTTTTTTTTTTTTTTTACAGTATATATATATTTTATTTATTTACATTATATATATATATATATAATAATATAAATATATATATATGTGTATATATAATGTAAATACATAAAAAAAAGATATATATATTATTTATTTACAATATATATATATATATATATATATATATATATATATAATGTAAATAAATAAATTAAAAAAAAAAATTATATATATATATATATATATATATATATATATATATATATATATATATATATATATATATATATATATATAATAATTATTCTTTTTTTTATTTATTTACATTATATATATATATATATATATATATATATATATATATATATATAATATATATATATATATAATGTAAACAAATAATATATATATATTTTTTTATTTATTTACATTTTATATATATATATATATATATATATATATATATATAATGTAAACAAATAATATATATATATTTTTTTATTATATATTACATTTTATATATATTTATGTATTTACATTTTATATATATATATAAAATGTAAATAAAATAAAAAAATATATATATATATATATATATATATATATATATATATATATATATATATATATTGTAAAAAAAAAAATATATATATATATAAATATAATGTAAATAATATATATATATATATTTTCTTTTTTATTATTTGTATTAAGTATAAGTCAAGGCTTGATTTAGATTTATCTCATAAACGGGTGGGCTGATTCCTTCAAAAATTCCTGTTGCAGACCTTTTATCCTGCTGCGTTCCCAGAATTAAAAAAAAAAAAAAGAAGTCTGCGGAATGCATCTTACTGGGGGCCAACATCTACAGGCCAAGAAATAGTCATTTTTCACAGTAGACATGTGAATTGCACAGCGGTTGTGTCATCGAACGCCTGGTGTTCTCCTAGGGCAGGGACTAAACATAGGCTTATTTTTTATTTTTTTTGGCCTCTAGCAATAAATATTTTTAAAGCAGTAAATGATCGAACGGACGAGTAATCCAGTTTTTGTTTACTACTGACCTAAAGTCCTCTTTGTATCCGTCGGAAGGAAGAGATAAGCTCGGGTTTGCTCCTTCTCCGGTAAAAATGGGATCCGGTACAATGTTATCAATAGGAAACAAAAGTGGTATTTTTTTCCTGGTGACCTCCGATAAGTTTAAAGTGTATGTATAGACCAAACTTTTTGTTTTTTAGTTTAGTAGGGTTAAAACCCCACCCCCGTCAATTTGTTTTTAGCCCTCAGAAAAACCTATCCAAGAGGCGCTTGGACTTTTATCACTCCAAGTGTGCTAGTAAAATTTTGAGATGCAACAGGAAGTGAGAAGAAATCTCTATTAAGTGAGGGGATATGTCCACTAGACAGTTGTCACCAAAACAGGTGTCCCCCATGGGAAGAGGTGCCCTCACTTTTTATACTGATCACAACCATAAAATTTTGTATTTCCCGCCACTTTCTTTGTCGGTGGCAATGGTCAGCATCCAGTATTCAAAAGGGATACAGAAATTGTGGAAGGGATGTTTCATTGTTGTGTAATCTAATACAATATGGGCTTGTGTTGATGGTATTAGATTGATTAGTTGGGATTGTTCAGAACTCATGGTTGGGTGCATTTGACATGAAGTGACCACCTTCTGACCAGTCGTTGTCCACCTTCTGACCAGCCGTTGTCCACCTTCTGACCAGCCGTTGTCCACCTTCTGACCAGCCGTTGTCCACCTTCTGACCAGCCGTTGTCCACCTTCTGACCAGCCGTTGTCCACCTTCTGACCAGCCGTTGTCCACCTTCTGACCAGCCGTTGTCCACCTTCTGACCAGCCTTGTCCACCTTCCGACCAGCCGTTGTCCACCTTCTGACCAGCCGTTGTCCACCTTCTGACCAGCCGTTGTCCACCTTCTGACCAGCCGTTGTCCACCTTCTGACCAGCCTTGTCCACCTTCCGACCAGCCGTTGTCCACCTTCTGACCAGCCGTTGTCCACCTTCTGACCAGCCGTTGTCCACCTTCTGACCAGCCGTTGTCCACCTTCTGACTAGCCGTTGTCCACCTTCTGACTAGCCGTTGTCCACCTTCTGACTAGCCGTTGGCCACCTTCTGACCAGCCGTTGACCACCTTCTGACCAGCCGTTGACCACCTTCTGACCAGCCGTTGACCACCTTCTGACCAGCCGTTGACCACCTTCTGACCAGCCGTTGACTACCTTTTGACCAGCAAAACTGACTACTTTCTGACCAGCAAAGCTGACTACCTTCTGCCCGGCAAAGCTGACTACCTTCTGCCCGGCAAAGCTGACTACCTTCTGCCCGGCAAAGCTGACTACCTTCTGCCCGGCAAAGCTGACTACCTTCTGCCCATCAAAACTGACTACCTTCTGACCAGCAAAGCTGACTACCTTCTGACCAGCCGTTGACTACCTTCTGACCAGCAAAGCTGACTACCTTCTGACCTGCTATTGACCACCTTCTGACCAGCAAAGCTGACTACCTTCTGACCTGCTATTGACCACCTTCTGACCAACAAAGCTGACTACCTTCTGACCTGCTATTGACCACCTTCTGACCAGCAAAACTGACTACCTTCTGACCTGCTATTGACCACCTTCTGACCAGCAAAGCTGACTACCTTCTGACCAGCAAAGCTGACTACCTTCTGACCAGCAAAGCTGACTACCTTCTGACCTGCTATTGACCACCTTCTGACCTGCTATTGACCACCTTCTGACCTGCTATTGACCACCTTCTGACCAGCAAAACTGACTACCCTCTGACCTGCAGCTGACTACCTTCTGACCTTCAGTTGTCTACCTTCTTGCCAGCAAAATTGTCTACCTTTTGAGCTGCTTCAACTGGGTTTTGCATTCCCATAGACTTTTACAAAAATAAAAGCCATACCACACAAACCTACAAGAAGACAGGGTCTGACTGTGCCCACCAGATATCACCTATAACTAAAATATTACTATTAAGTGGACCATCCCTTTTTAAAAGGGTTGAGCAAAGTTTGCTTCATGTACCTACCGAGATCTGGCTTTCTCAAGGTTCCGTGTAACCCTTGGGTTCCTCTAGAGTTTGCAAGTCCTTCCTTGAGTTATGGAAGCTTGATCTCCTACCGACACCCACCACCAATATTATAGGCAGAATTTTCCACTGACACTGAATGGCAGGGGTTATTTCTACAGTGACCACCAAATCAAGGGGGCGCTACACTGACCACTAATGTACAGTGCAAGGCTACTTTTCTATTGATCTCCAATTTAAGGGGCCCTCCTCCTACTGACCGTCAATGTTAAAGGACATTTCTCCTCTGACCACCACTATAATGCCCCGTACACACGGTCGGATTTTCCGACGGAAAATGTCCTATCGGACCATGTTATCGGAAATTCCGACCGTGTGTGCGCTCCATCGGACTTTTTCCTTCGGAAATTCCGATGGAAAAAGTTTGAGATCCTGCTCTCAAATTTTCCGACAACAAAGTCCTATCGGACTTTTTCCGATCGCGTGTAGCGAATTCCGACGGACAAAGTGCCACGCATGCTCAGATCACATTACAAGACCAAAAATATTGGCTACTAGCCTCTACATAGTCCCGTCGTACGCAGCGAACGTCACCGCGTTCAGGATGATCGGATTTTCCGACAAATTTGTCCGACCGTGTGTATGCAACACCAGTGTCGGACAAAATCCGTTGGAAAAAATTGACGGATTTTGTGGTCGGAATTTCCGACCGTGTGTACAGGGCATTAGAGGGCATTTCTCTACTGACTTTCTTGTTCATCATTATTATTACTATTATTTCCCTTCATGATAATTAATGAAAATATGTATTGGGGGGGGGGGGGGGGTATGGAGCAGGAGAGCACTGATAAATGATCCACAGTAGGATACTCTACGTAAACCATAGTCTGTTTTCGGTAAAACGCTCAACAACCTACCGATCACACTAATGAACTTTGACCTGCAGATATAATAATTTTCAGCACGGGTTCTCCGAGACCTAAAAATGATTTGAAAGGTTCCTCTGGGATAAAAAGGTTAAAGAAAGGCTGGCCCAAAAATTAAATAACGTGGTCTTCTTTCTTTAGCAAAGAAGAGGTTAAATCCGAGGCATGGGATGGATGTAACCATATAACATTCTTGTAGCACCTAAGGAAGTTGGCTGAACCCCCTCTATGGTATTTATGTGTATGACCCAAGGAAAAGGTCAGAATATCTTTTGTTTCATCTTCCCTGGATCTCTGGTGATGTGACGTGACCTGTGAACCTTCCCCGAAAGGGGACATCACATCAAGTCTTGACACAGAAAGCATGTGGGTCCTCAGGAATGTCACCTCTTGCCTGCCTTTAACAAAAAACTGGTTTTCCGAGAGGAGAGCTGGTTGGAGAATGGAGATGTAAAGGGTGGAGTAGAGAGTGAGCCTGAGGGCATAGCATTTACATCCCAAAAGATCTTCCCACCATCTTGCATGGTAAACAGTTTCCCCGTAACATTGGAAGGAGCCATTTCACGCCTCCACAGATATTCGCTTACAAAATGCAGGTTTTTATTCAGAAGCTTAATAACCTAATTAACATTGAACTTTGGGAAGACAAATGCTCCTTTTGCAGTGAGGCTGCTCCCTGTACTGCAAGGGTTAAATGCTCAAGGGTAGCTTAATTGATCCCCAAAAAAAGTCTATACAAAGAAGTTTTCCCCCAGCCACCAACTTTTGGCCCTATAGTTAGGGTGACCACATTTCCAAGCTGCCATTCAGGGACACCTGCCCCCCCCCCCCCCCCCTCGAACCTGTCCAAAAAATGTTTTTTGATACTTTTTTTTTACCAATTTTTGGGACGGAGGGGGACACGGAGGAAGAACAGAGGGGGACAGCAGGACGGAGGGGGACACAGAGGGGGACAGCAGAACGGTGGGGGACACGGAGGGAGAACGGAGGGGTACAGCAGAACGGAGGGGGACACGGAGGAAGAACGGAGGGGTACAGCAGAACGGAGGGGGACACGGAGGAAGAACGGAGGGGGACAGTAGGATGGAGGGGGACATGGAGGAAGAACTGAGGGGGACACGGAGGAAGAACAGAGGGGGGCAGCAGAACGGAGGGGGACACGGAGGAAGAACAGAGGGGGCAGCAGAACGAAGGGGGACACGGAGGAAGAACAGAGGGGGGCAGCAGAACGGAGGGGGACACGGAGGAAGAACAGAGGGGGGCAGCAGAATGGAGGGGGACACGGAGGAAGAACAGTGGGGGGCAGCAGAACGGAGGGGGACACGGAGGAAGAGCAGAGGGGGGCAGCAGAATGGAGGGGGACACGGAGGAAGAACAGTGGGGGGCAGCAGAACGGAGGGGGACACGGAGGAAGAGCAGAGGGGGGCAGCAGAACGGAGGGGGACACGGAGGAAGAACAGAGGGGGCAGCAGAACGGAGGGGGACACAGATGAAGAACAGAGGGGGGCAGCCTATGATGTGTCATGTGTGAGAGTTGTGTACATATTTATAAGGGTGGCGGCGGATGGGCAGAGTGGACTGGTCTGGTGGTGTGTTTTTTTTTTTTCATTCCGGGACACTGTATTGTCCGGAATGAAGGTGCCCGGGACACGGGGCAAAAATCTGAAATCAGGGACAATCCCGGGCAATCCGGGACACGTGGGCACCCTACCTATAGTGTATCTATGAGTTCCATGCATGACCAGCGTAGATAGGCACTATTGATCGGCTAGAAAAGGGTCCCGATCAGTATCAGTTCACCCTGTGCAGGGTCCTCTGCGGTTCCTTCTCCAAGAAGGCCAAGGAGAACATTGGTGTGCCCTATGGGCATTCCCAAATGGACTCCCATTGTGCATTCACCATCCACTTTCACTTTAAGTTGTCTGGGCACCCTTAGCCTTCTATAAACCAGAAGACAAAGTACTGATATCAGATACAGAAGACACAGGAACTGTTAATTGAATTTCCTACTGAATTTAAATTCGGCTCTGTTTTTCCTTATATAACTTGTTTGATCAAAGGCTTGTATTGATGGAGTGCCAGTGTCTGCTGATAACATCTGTTTTTCTGATCTTTTCTGTCCCCCCACCCACCCCCAACAACATTCCACTTTAATTATAAACAGAATGCCTGTTATTATGGCGGAAGCCTGCAGTGTGTCCTAGCATGGGCACTGTAGCCTTGGGCAGGGGTGTGGGGGGTAGGGAAATGGTAGAAAATACCAGTTTTGGCACAGTATATAGCTGACCATAAACACTAGAGGGTGGTTAGACATGCGGGTACAATGTGTCTATCCTCATAGTTGGTTTGGGATGAAAGGGAGACTCCCTAACATCAGACAAAACTTTCAAAAAATGCCAATCAGTACCTTTTTAGTTGCTATCACGACTGAATGGTTGCTGTTTTGCCATCAAGGCTTGGTCAGTGTTCAGGTGGTCATAGACTGGTGGATACATCTCTGACTCCAAAGGTAGGATGATACCTGCTGTCCCTTAGCAAGTGCCTTGCGTGCCAGAATTTATCAGGATTCGTGCCACATCTACTGCGGTACTTTTATCTCTCACTCTGCTTGATAACCTTGACGGCTTGGTCAGTGTTCAGATGGTCGTAGACTGGTGGATTTATCTCAGAGACCAAAGGTACAGAGATATATGCTGTCCCTTGAGTGCCAGAATTTATCAGGATTCGTGCCACATCTACTGCGGTACTTTGATCTCTCACTCAGCTTGATAACCTCGACAAGGCTTGGTCAGTGTTCAGATGGCCGTAGACTGGTGGATATATCTCTGAGACAAAAGGTACAGAGATAAATTCTGTCACTCAAGGGACAGCATATATCGGGATTCATGCCACATCAACTGTGGTACTTTGATCTCTTACTCTGCTTAATAACCTAGACAAGGCTTGGTCAGTGTTCGGATGGCCATAGACTGGTGGATATATCTCTGACACCAAAGGTAGGGCGATATCTGCTGTTCCTCAGCAAGTGCCTTGAGTGTCAGAATCTATCACGATCCATGCCACATCTACTGTGGTACTTTGATCTTTCACTCAGCTTGATAACCTAGGCAAGGCTTGGTCAGTATTCAGATGGCCGTAGACTGGTGGATATATCTTTGAGACCAAAGGTACAGAGATAAATTCTGGCACAAAAGGGACAGCAGATATCTCTCTACCTTTTGGTCTCCGAGATAAATCCACCAGTCTACGGCCATCTGAATACTGACCAAGCCTTGTCGAGGTTATCAAGCAGAGTGAGAGATCAAAGTACCACAGTTGATGTGGCATGAATCCTGATAAATTCTGGCACTCAAGGGACAGCAGATATCAGGATTCATGCCACATCAACTGTGGTACTTTGATCTTTCACTCAGCTTGATAACCGAGACAAGTCTTGGTCAGTGTTCAGATGGCCATAGACTGGTGGATTTATCTCTGAAACCAAAGGTACAGAGATATCTGCTGTCCCTCAGAATGTCCCTTGAATGCCAGAATCTATCACGATACATGCCACATCAATGGTGGTACTTTGATCTTTCAGTAAAAACAAGAAGGAATCTGCGCTTTTTCAACCTCAACATAAAACTACTACAAAAAATCCATAAACAAAGTCCATAGTTCAACCGTGGCAATCTCACACCATGAAAATGTGATCTTTTTATGTCTGAACGGTGATCTTCCAACAAGACTCCAATTGCCACCACAAATGTGAGTGGCCACACACCGTACCCCAGTGACCTCCCAAATGAATAAAGGTCAATAAGCGCTTCAGCATATTGATTAGCCCATCCAAATTGATCAGATCTCCAAATAATTATCCTTTTCTCTCTCGCGCGCTCTCTCTCTCGCGCTCTCGCTCTCTCTCTAGCGTGCTCTCTCTCTAGCGTGCTCTCTCTCTAGCGTGCGCTCTCGCGTTCTTGCTTTCTCGCCCTTGCTCGCTCTCGCTCTCTCTCTCACGCTCTCTCTCTAGCGTGCTCTCTCTCTAGCGTGCGCTCTCGCATTCTTGGTTTCTTGCCCTTGCTCGCTCTCGCGCTCTCGCTCTCTAGCGCTCTCGTGCTCTCTCGCACTCTCGTGCTCTCGCTCTATAGCGCTCTTGTGCTCTCGCGTGTTCTTGCTTTCTCGCGCTCCTCTCTCGCGCTCGCGCTCTCTCTCTCGCGCTCTCGCTCTCTCTCTAGCGTGCGCTCTCGCATTCTTGCTTTCTCGCCCTTGCGCTCTCTCGCAATCTCATGCTCTCTCGCTCTCTAGCGCTCTTGTGCTCTCTCACGCTCTCGTGCTCTCGCTCTCTCGCACTCTCGCGTGTTCTTGCTTTCTCGCGCTCCTCTCTCGCGCTCGCGCTCTCTCTCTCGCGCTCTCGCTCTCTCTCTAGCGTGCTCTCTCTCTAGCGTGCGCTCTCGCATTCTTGCTTTCTCGCCCTTGCGCTCTCTCGCAATCTCATGCTCTCTCGCTCTCTAGCGCTCTTGTGCTCTCTCACGCTCTCGTGCTCTCGCTCTCTCGCACTCTCGCGTGTTCTTGCTTTCTCGCGCTCTCGCTCGAAATGATTTCACCACCATAAACCAAAAAGAAACTATTATTATTATCATACAAGTTTTATATAGCGCCAACAGTTTGCGCATCGCTCTACAACATGAGGGCAGACAGTACACTTACAATACAAATCAATACAGGAGGGATCAGAGGGCCCTGCTCGTTAGAGCTTACAATCTAGAAGGAAGGGTCAAGTGGAAACAAAAGGCAATAGTTGTGGGGGATGAGCTGATGGAGAAAATTAAAAATACAGTTGTTAGGTGTGGGTAGGATAGGCTTCTCTGAAGAGAAGGGTTTTCAGGGATCATCTAAAATCTAATAGAGCAGGAGATAAGCGGACAGATTGGGGTAGGGCATTCCATAGGATTGGAGAGGCTTTAGAAAAGTCCTGGAGGCGAGCATGGGAGGAGGTGACGAGGGAGCTAGAGAGCAGGAGGTCTTGAGAGGAACGAAGAGAAGGAGTAGGTTGGTATTTAGAGACTAGGCTAGTGATGTAGCTGGGGGCTAAATTGTGGATGGCTTTGTAAGTACAGTAGTTAGTATTTTGAATTTACTTCGTTGGGTGAGCAGAAGCCAGTGGAGGGTTTGACAGAGAGGAGTAGCAGACACAGAGCGGTTGGTAAGGTGGATGAGTACAATAGTGTAGTATTTTTTTATTGCACTTGCATGTAATTGCCCAGATTTGGCACAAATGTATACAGCCTTTAGTTTTGAATATGTCACGCTTCTCTCTTCTAGGATCGGCGTGCGTTTCACCACCAGGAATTTCAGGCCAAGCGCGACGTCAGAAGTAGCCGAAAGTGAAGACGCCTGTGAGGCTTCCAACTAGTTTCGCAAATCGCATCTTCAGGAAAGCTAGGGTGAGTGGGCACTTCTCACATTGGTGGTGGCAATTGGTGCTTTGTTGGAAGATCACCTTTCAGACATAAGAAGACCACATTTTCATGGCGTGGGGATTACCACGGTTGATCTATGGACTTTATGGACTTTTTTGTAGTAGTTTTATGTTGAGGTTGAAATAGCGCTGATTCCTTCTTGTTTTTACTGAAAGATCAAAGTATCACCATTGATGTGGCATGTATCGTGATCGCTTCTGTCATTCAAGGGACATTCTGAGGGACAGCAGATATCTCCCTGCCTTTGGTGTCAGAGATGTATCCACCAGTCTTGATTTTTTTGGAGTTGTTTTATGTTGAGGTTGAAATAGCGCCGATTCCTTCTTGGTTTCACTGTTTTAATAGTGTTTTACTATAGGGAAGGCAGCTTCATTGTTTATCACAGGGAAGCAGGCACCTTTATGTTAATTACTTTGATCTTTCGCATGGCCATAGACTGCTGTATATATCTCTGAGATCAAAGGAAGGGAGATGTCTGCTGTCCCTTAAGTGCCAGATTCTATCACGATCCGTGCCATAGCAATGTGGTACTTTGATCTTTCACTCTTCTCTATAACCTAGACAAGGATTGGGCTTTCTAGCAGGAAGATATCTCAAAAAAATGATATCCTCTAACCCAGGGGTCAGCAATCAGTAGCGGTCTGGGCTTCCCAGAGCTTCAGAGTGCAATGCAGAGGGACTACTTGTAAAGTTGGAGCTGTAGTAGGGAGCAAGAGCCGCAGGTGACTTCTCCCATGTTGTTCAGGTAGAGCGCCATCTCTTTAAGGTTGCCTACCCCTGCTCTAACCACTGGAGAAACTCGTTAATACCTCCTTAAAAACTCAAAGACCTTATCGCTTCAAATCTGGATTACTGTACACATTGAGCTGTCTGTGGCCATCTTAAGGCTTCCCAACTGTTCTTCATTTTCAGGACAAGCAGACTGACTGTTACTCTCCGGTAGGGGCGTTGCTGGGTCTACATAAGATCTGGGGCTAGAGCCCATAGCAGCGTAGTAAAGAAAGTACGCTTATCTATCTATCTATCTATCTATCTATCTATCTATCTATCTATCTATCTATATATATATATATATATATATATATATATATATATCCCCAGAGAGCCCCCCCTTACATCAGGGTCCCCAGAGCCCCCCCTTACATCAGGGTCCCCAGAGCCCCCCCTTGCATCAGGGTCCCCAGAGCCCCCCCCTTGCATCAGGGTCCCCAGAAAGCCCCCCCCCTTGCATCAGGGTCCTCAGAGAGCCCCCCCCTTGCATCAGGGTCCCCAGAGAGCCCTTCCTCGCATCAGGATCCCCAGAGAGCCCTCCCTCGCATCAGGATCCCCAGAGAGCCCTCCCTCGCATCAGGGTCCCCCAGAGAGCCCTCCCTCGCATCAGGGTCCCCCAGAGAGCCCTCCCTCGCATCAGGGTCCCCCAGAGAGCCCTCCCTCGCATCAGGGTCCCCAGAGAGCCCCCCCTCGCATCAGGGTCCCCAAAGAGCCCCCCCTTGCATCAGGGTCCCCAGAGAGCCCCCCCCTTGCATCAGGGTCCCCAGAGAGCCCCCCCCTTGCATCAGGGTCCCCAGAGAGCCCCCCCTTGCATCAGGGTTCCCCAGAGAGCCCCCCCTTGCATCAGGGTTCCCAGAGAGCCCCCCCTCGCATCAGGGTCCCCAGAGAGCCCCCCCCTCGCATCAGGGTCCCCAGAGAGCCCCCCCCTCGCATCAGGGTCCCCAGAGAGCCCCCCCCTCGCATCAGGGTCCCCAGAGAGCCCCCCCTCGCATCAGGGTCCCCAGAGAGCCCCCCCTCGCATCAGGGTCCCCAGAGAGCCCCCCCTCGCATCAGGGTCCCCAGAGAGCCCCCCCTCGCATCAGGGTCCCCAGAGAGCCCCCCCTCGCATCAGGGTCCCCAGAGAGCCCCCCCTCGCATCAGGGTCCCCAGAGAGCCCCCCCTCGCATCAGGGTCCCCAGAGAGCCCCCTCGCATCAGGGTCCCCAGAGAGCCCCCCCTCGCATCAGGATCCCCAAAGAGCCCCCTCTCACATCAGGGTCCCCAGAGAGCCTCCCCTTTAGACCCCTTTCACACCACAACTCCAATAGCGTCGGCGTCTGTATTTTTAACGGTGTTTTACCGTCGGAATTTGCGGCGCATTTCGGCCGCTAGCGGGGAGCTTTTACCCCCGCTGGTGGCCGAGAAAGGGTTAAAACCCCCGGCAAAACGCTGCAATAGCGGCGTTTTGCCGGCGGTATTACAGCGCTGCCCCATTGATTTCAATGGGGAGAAGCGCTGGAGGAACGGTGAGTTTACCGCTACTTCACCGCTCCAAAGAAGCTGCTGGCAGGACTTTTCCTGACGTCCTGCCAGCGCACCGCTGCAGTGTGAAAGCCCCCGAGCTTTCACACCGCAGACAATGGTGCAGCTAACACTATAGCGCCTGCAAAACGCCCTTGGTGTGAAAGGGGTCTTAAAATCAGGGTCCCCAGAGAGCCTCCTCTCCCCTTTGGGACCCCTGCAGAGACTCGAGGCTATGGGCCCCAGATTCGGGGCTATAGCCCCAAAAGCCACCCCCTAGCAACGCCACTGCTCTCCGGGTAAAGCAACCCTTCTTTTTTTTTTTAACCACTTGACCTTCGGAAGGTTATACCCCCTTCGTGATTAAGGAATTTTTAGCTATATAGCACTCAGCACTGCGCTATTTAACAGGCAATTGCGCGGTCATGCAACACTGTACCAAAATGAAATTTTATGCTATTTGATCACCACTGGACTTTTCATTTATTATATAAAAGAAAAAAAGCGCAAAAACAAGTTAAATTTTCTACTCGCTCTGTTATAAAACACATCCGATAAAATCAAATGTATTCTAACAATTGCTGATTTTACTCAGACTTTTCTAAACACAGTAATATAGGTACTGTGGTTGGCTACAGCCATCAGCAGGTTCACAGCCAAGAACATTGGCTGTGAGCCTGCTGACTAACTCGTGCTGTGTCCAACCACAGCACGAGCAGCAGTGGGCGCGCTCGCACATGCCTGTAATCCCCAACAGAACAGCCGGGCCAGCAGTAAAAGTTCAACTGCTGGTCAACAAGTGGTTAAGCTCAAACTCCTCTTTGCTCCACATCTGCTCCTCCTTTATAGCATTCCCCCAGTACAGTTGATGGACGTAATACACACACCATGGGTTATGTATGGCCACGTCTACGAAAACATAGCCTTGTTGTCAAGGCGCGATTACTACATGTATGTTGTGATTGATGACAACTGCACTTATGGATGGGCTTTAGGCAGAATGTTTTGCTTTGCGTGTTGCCTAGATCAGGCTTTCTCAACCGGGGTTCTGTGGAATCCTAGGGTTCCTCCGGAGGTTGTCAGGAGTTCATTGGGTTGTGGCACATTCATCTTGTGTTGATGGACCTAATACACGCACCTCAATTCTATAGTATCATGCTGATTTTAAAAAATGGTTCTTGCCGGTGTTTAAAACTGAACTCTAGGCAGATCCAAAAGACGCAATAGGCCCCGTATTAATACTTTAACAAATTCTGAGAAATTCTGAGTAGACTCCTGAGCTCAGGGACAGTGTGGCGTGGGAAATTAGATTCTCACGTTCGCATGGCGGTTAGGATCTTCCTTATAAGCTGTACTTGTTCTGTCCTCTCTCCGAAATCGGGCATGTTTAGACTTGGTCAGGAATTTCACCCATGGAGAGAGGCTGATTCAGCTGAAACGTATTCCATATAGTGGAGCAACCTGTATTAATTATAGCTGCACACGAGCTTGAAGAAAAAAGTTGCATTTGGTCTAACTCAGGTGGCCCAGCCTCGAATTTCCAGTTGGTATCCTTATTTTCTGAATGGCCCTCAGGGGCGTTGTTGATAGGTATTGTGTTAGGCTGGCCATACGTGTAATGCCGCGTACACGCGGTCGGAATTCTTGTCGGAAAAAGCTCTGATGGTTTTCCTGTCGGAATTCCAACGGAGCTGCGCTCAAACTGTCTTGCCTACACATGGTCACACCAAATTCCGACGGTCAATAACACCGCGGCATACAACACGTTCGACTGCACCATTAAAAGGGAAGTTTAATACTTCTGAGCATGCGTCGAATTGTTTCCGAGCATGCGTCGGAATTTTGCGTGTCAGAATTGCATACACACGATCGGAAAATCCGATAGAAAGGTTTTCTGTCGGAAAAATTGAGAACAGGTTCTCAATCCAAAGTCCGTCGGAAATTCCTACAGAAAAAGACCGATGGGCATACACACGGTCGGAAAATCAGATGAAAAGCTCCCAGCGGACTGTTTCCATCGGAAATTCCGACCGTGTGTACGCGGCATAAGGGTTTGTCTCATTCAGCCCATGAAATCCATAAATTTACCAGCATGGATAGAGGAGTCCCCTGCTGTCGGCACCTGTCAGAATACTCGAATAGTGACTGCACCTGATTGGATGCACTCATTGTAGGGCTGTTACTGATTCAAATCTTCATGTTCGATTTAATTGATTTTTTTTTTTAATCGATTAATCGACTAATTTCGATTAATTATAACGCACATACAGATCCAACTACTTTTAGCTGATCTCTTTGCATTGCAACTCTGCATTAGTCAGTGGTAAATGTGGTATACACTATATACAATCACCCGACACTAGTTAGTTTCCACAATCCATGACTTAACTTCACGGTTCACACAAATATGTTTTTAAATTCAAACTGTAGCACTGACGTAAGACATATTTTTTTTTTCCCACAGTAGCGTGACAATCCCTCCACCTCCGGTCTAACTAATCACTTTCACCTTATGGCATGGACCCCTGTGCAAACAGGTGGTCATGCAAGCGGGTATCAAAAGGGTTAACACGGACCATAAACTTCTCTCACGTCTCCTTAGATCTCAGCAAGGACGCCAGGTCATGGGTAGAAAGAAAAGATCTAAGTGCTCACCGCTTAAGTATAAGATTTCATTTTTGTGTTCAAACATAAACTACTCACATAAAGATGATAAAAACACAGCATGTAAAGCCGACAATCGTGTTAGTTCCGTAGGGCAGCAGCGGGTGACGTCATGCGTAGCTCCTCCCCCCGTACGCGTTACGTTCAATCAGAACTTCAACGTCACCAAACTCCTCCCCCCTTCCCTTCGTTAGCAGACGGAGGCACTTGGGGAAGGGGGGAGGAGTCCGGTGACATCGATGTCAGTGACGTCACCGGAACTCCCTGAAGGCCCAGAAGCCGGCAGAGGGGCGAGTACAGATCAAGATAACTGTGATTGATCAAAAGAATTTTGATCGATCAAAAAAATGAATCAAGGAATTAATCTTTAATTTTCACAGCCCTAACTCATTGTCCAACTTTTTTCCATCAGTCCTCCTTGATTCCTCAGTCGAAGTCTGTTGAGCCTGGTGGTGTCCACAGGGCCACCCATGGCTTGACTTTCACCAAAAATTCAAGGTGTGTATCGCCAGCTTTACACCAATGCATGTAGAGTTTGATTCAAAAGGTTTACTTTCCAAGCTTTTTTGAAAGCCCAAACAAGAGTACTTTGGCTTACCCTTCTAGAGCCAAAGGTTTGAAATTTGAGTACATTTTGGGTTTATTATTCCACTCTAATGCCTCGTACACACGATCGGAATTCTCTGAAAAAGCTCTGATGGTTTTCCCGACGGAATTCCGCTCAAACTGTCTTGCCTACACACGGTCACACCAAATTCCGACCGTCAAAGTGGTGACGTAGAACACTACGATGAGCTGAGAAAAAAATGAAGTTCAATGCTTCCGAGCATGCGTCAAATTGTTTCCGAGCATGCGTAGGAATTTTGCACGTCGGAATTGCTACAGACGATCGGAATTTCCGATAGAAACCTTTTCCGTCGGAAAAATTGAAAACATGCTCTCAATCTTTTGCTGTCGGGATTTCGGCCAGCAAAATTCCGATGGAGCCTACACACGGTCGCATTTTCCGATGAAGAGTTCTCATCTGTCTTTTGCTGGCCGAAATTCTGATCGTGTGTACGCACATACAGTGGTGTGAAAAAGTGTTTGCCCCCTTCCTCATTTCCTGTTCCTTTGCATGTTTGTCCCACTTAAGTGTTTCGGAACATCAAACCAATTTAGACAATAGTCAAGGACAACACAAGTAAACACAAAATGCAATTTGTAAATGAAGGTGTTTATTGTTAAAGGTGAAAAAAAATCCAAACCATCATGGCCCTGTGTGAAAAAGTGATTGCCCCCTAAACCTAATAACTGGTTGGGCCACCCTTAGCAGCAACAACTGCAACCAAGCGTTTGCGATAACGTGCAATGAGGCTTTTACAGCGTCCTGGAGGAATTTTGGCCCACTCATCTTTGCAGAATTGTCCTAATTCAGTTACATTAGAGGGTTTTCGAGCATGAACGGCCTTTTTAAGGTCATACCACAACATCTCAATAGGATTCAGGTCTGGACTTTGGCTAGGCCACTCCAAAGTCTTCATTTTGTTTTTCTTCAGCCATTCGGTGGTGGACTTGCTGGTGTGTTTAGGATCATTGTCCTGCTGCAGAACCCAAGTTCGTTTCAGCTTGAGTACACGAACAGATGGTCGGACATTCTCCTTCAGGATCTCTTGGTAGACAGCAGAATTCATAGTTCCTTTTATCACGGCAAGTCTTCCAGGTCCTGAAGCAGCAAAACAGCCCCAGACCATCACACTACCACCACCATTATTTTACTGTTGGTATAATGTTCTTTTTCTGAAATGCAGTGTTCCTTCTACGCCAGATATACTTGGACACACACCTTCCAAAGAGTTCCACTTTTGTCTCATCGGTCCACAGAATGTTGTCCCAAAAGTCTTGGGGATCATCAAGATGTGTTGTGGAGAAATTGAGACGAGCTTTGATGTTCTTTTTGCTCAGCAGTGGTTTTCTCCTTGGAACTCTGCCATGCAGGCCATTTTTGCCCAGTCTTTTCCTGATGGTGGAGGCATGAACGCTGACCTTAACTGAGGCAAGTGAGGCCTGCAGTTCCTTGGACGTTGTTGTGGGGTCTTTTGTGACCTCTTGGATGAGTCGTCGCTGCGCTCTTGGGGTAATTTTGGGCGGCCGGCCACTCCTGGGAAGGTTCACCACTGTTCCATGTCTTCGCCATTTGTGGATAATGGCTCTCACTGTGGTTCGCTGGATTCCCAAAGCTTTGGAAATGGCTTTATAACCCTTTCCAGACTGATAGATCTCAATTACTTTCTTTCTCAATTGTTCCTGAATTTCTTTGGGTCTCGGCATGATGTGTAGCTTTTAAGGATCTTCTGGTGGACCTTACTGTGTCAAGCAGCTCCTATTTAAGTGATGCCTTGATTGTGAACAGGTGTGGCAATAATCAGGCCTGGGTGTGGCTAGAGAAATTGAACTCAGGTGTGGACAACCACAGTTATAGTATGTTTTAACAAGGGGGGCAATCACTTTTTCACACAGGGCCATGATGGTTTGGATTTTTTTTCACCTTTAATAATAAACACCTTCATTTACAAATTGCATTTTGTGTTTACTTGTGTTGTCCTTGACTATTGTTTAAATTGGTTTGATGTTCCGAAACACTTAAGTGTGACAAACATGCAAAGGAACAGGAAATGAGGAAGGGGGCAAACACTTTTTCACACCACTGTAAGGTTTTCTTTCTTAAAAACTCTCCCAAATGTGTTTCTTGAACAGTAATGGAATACTAGAGTGCACCAAGAAGCCTCAGTGATAGAACAGAATCCCATACCTGCTCAGTTATGTCCTCTCCTTCTCCGTGATGTGCAGATATCTCTTTTGATGCAAATTGAAGGTAAAATGACTGGAATCCATGCAGAACTGTCGGAGGCTTTGTGCTAAAGGCAGTCAGTAGTTGAACAAAACCTTGCGTATGCACACCATTGTGGATTCAAAACCAACTCCAGGTTAGGTTTCCAATTTCTGATAAAGGCCTTTATTTGAGTGATCAGAACCAACTCTGTGTGGTGTGCTCTGGCCCCACCCGTTTTTTAAAGCCTATTAGAGCCTGCGGCTCTAATCACGTGCTTAAATTTTTTTAAAAAAAAAAACCCATTGGAATCCATGCATCCGGCACCCTGCATGTACATTAGGGTGCCGGACGCAAGGATGGGGGGGCAGCGCGCCTTATGGACGGGCCGCCGCTGATGCTGGAAGGGAGTAATGGTAGGGAATGGGGAAGGGATGTATGGGGGTGGGGATGATGGTGGGAAATGGATTTATGCAGGGAGGGGATGATGGTGGGGAATGGATTTATGTAGGAAGAGGGCGACGGTGGAGAAGGGATGTAAGGGGAGTGGGTGATGGTTGGGAAGGGATTTATGCAAGAGAGGGTGATGGTGGGAAAGGGGCACATGAGGGGAGGGGTGATGGTGGAGAAGGAATGTATGCAGGAGGGGGTGACGGTGGAGAAGGGATACATGCAGGAGGGGGTGATGGTGGAGAAGGGATACATGCAGGAGGGGGTGATGGTGGAGAAGGGATACATGCAGGAGGGGGTGATGGTGGAGAAGGGATACATGCAGGAGGGGGTGATGGTGGAGAAGGGATCCATGCAGGAGGGGGTGATGGTGGAGAAGGGATACATGCAGGAGGGGGTGATGGTGGAGAAGGGATACATGCAGGAGGGGGTGATGGTGGAGTAGGGATACATGCAGGAGGGGGTGATGGTGGAGAAGGGATACATGCAGGAGCGGGTGATGGTGGAGAAGGGATACATGCAGGAGGGGGTGATGGTGGAGAAGGAATGTATGCAGGAGGGGGTGACGGTGGAGAAGGGATACATGCAGGAGGGGGTGAAGGAGGAGAAGGGATACATGCAGGAGGGGGTGATGGTGGAGAAGGGATACATGCAGGAGGGGGTGACGGTGGAGAAGGGATACATGCAGGAGGGGGTGACGGATGAGAAGGGATACATGCAGGAGGGGGTGATGGTGGAGAAGGGATACATGCAGGAGGGGGTGACGGTGGAGAAGGGCTACATGTAAGAGGGGGTGATGGTGGAGAAGGGATACATGCAGGAGGGGGTGATGGTGGAGAAGGGATACATGCAGGAGGGGGTGATGGTGGAGAAGGGATACATGCAGGAGGGGGTGATAGTGGAGAAGGGATGTATGCAGGAGGGGATTATGGAGAAGGGATACATGCAGGAGGGGGATGTGATAAGGAAGGGATACATGCAGGAGGGGGTGATGGTGGAGAAGGGATACATGCAGGAGGGGGTGATAGTGGAGAAGGGATGTATGCAGGAGGGGATTATGGAGAAGGGATACATGCAGGAGGGGGTGGTGGTGAAGGGATGTATGCAGGAGGGGGTGGTGATGAAGGGATGTATGCAGGAGGGGGTGGTGATGAAGGGATGTATGCAGGAGGGGGTGGTGATGAAGGGATGTATGCAGGAGGGGGTGGTGATGAAGGGATGTATGCAGGAGGGGGTGGTGATGAAGGGATGTATGCAGGAGGGGGTGGTGATGAAGGGATGTATGCAGGAGGGGGTGGTGATGAAGGGATGTATGCAGGAGGGGGTGGTGATGAAGGGATGTATGCAGGAGGGGGTGGTGATGAAGGGATGTATGCAGGAGGGGGTGGTGATGAAGGGATGTATGCAGGAGGGGGTGGTGATGAAGGGATGTATGCAGGAGGGGGTGGTGATGAAGGGATGTATGCAGGAGGGGGTGGTGATGAAGGGATGTATGCAGGAGGGGGTGGTGATGAAGGGATGTATGCAGGAGGGGGTGGTGATGAAGGGATGTATGCAGGAGGGGGTGGTGATGAAGGGATGTATGCAGGAGGGGTGATGGTGGAGAAGGGATGTATGCAGGAGGGGTGATGGTGGAGAAGGGATACATGCAGAGAAGGTGTGTGTGGTGGAGGGGAAATTTATACGGGAGGAGGTGATGGTGGGAAAAGGATGTATGTGGAGGATGTGATGGTGGGAATGGGATGTATACAGGGAGGGGATGATGGTGGGGAAGGGATGCCAGTAGGAAGGGGGTGTAGGATGAGTGTTGGAATAGATTTGGTGGGGAAGGGATATATGTAAAAGTGGTGTATGTTGGTGTGTTGGGGGGGCGGGGTGGTTGGGAGGGTGTAGAAGGGAGTGCAGGTGCTGATATGGGAGGAGGAGATAGTGGAGAAAAGATACATGCAGGAGGAGGTGATGGTGGAGAAGGGATGTATACTGTATAAGGAGCTAAAGGCAGGGAGAGGGCGGGGGGGGGGGGGTTGGGGGGGGGGGGTGGGGGGAATGGTGCCGATATGGGGAGAGGATTTTGGTTGGGATCTGATGCTCCTCTCAATGTGAAAAAAAAAAAAAAAAAATGAAATAAAAATTGGTTACCAGATTATTGTGTGATTTTAAAAAATGCATTTGCATGAAAAGGCCTTCATCCTGCCATGTGAGACGGATCGTTCAATGTTGCACACCTTACCTACACGGTCCCAGCAATGGACAGGAAGATGGTCAGGGATGAGGTTTTACAGTCATTTTCAGAAATGAATCAACCGCTTCACAAACTACAACCAACTTTTTGTGCTTTCACATCTGACCTGAGTCAGCCGGTTCCCTGATCTCTTATAGTATAAAGACTTCTACAACTAGAAAATTAACCATTCTATTAATACTGTAATGTAGGTTAATTGAATTCATATATAGGTGTTTAGTACACTTATCTGCCCCACCTCCTTATTGGGTGATCTGAGATCACCTACTCTTCCTGCATTAGCAGAAATCCTGAGCCCTCTACCGGCTCATTGCTATCTCTCACATACAAGTATGAACATTTCTTTTTACAGTCGCCAGACTTAGAAGTCTGGCTGTGATCCGTGATACACAGAGAAAGAGTTAAGCAGCACAGGCTTCAGGAAGTACACTCCCAGTGACCATGTGAGGTGTTCCCTGAATTCTTGCAGCAATTAAAGTAAAGCTTTATCATGTTAATGTAATTTCCAAATTACATTTCAGTTTTAAACATTCAGTGTCACGACAAGTACTTACCGAGGCAGAGATGCCGAGAGCGGTAAACCCTTGCAACTGCACGCACCCCGACCCCCGGAGGTGGTACAGGGAACGGGTGGCACGCAGGAGCACTGGCCACCAGCAGGTGTAGTCCAGAGGAGGGCTGAGGAGCTGAGCCGAGGTTGAACTGGAGTTTCAATAGCTGGCTGAGAGTCCTGAGCAAAGTAGCAGAGAATCCGGGAGGTAGCAAGAGATCAGGCACAAGACAAGTAGCAAGTCCGTTAAGCAGGCCAGGGGTCAAATCCGTAAAGACAGGCAGAGGAGTCCGTTAGGCCGTTAGGCAGGCCGAGAGTCAAACACATAGAGGCAGATCAGGAGAAGTCCGTATAAACAAGCCAAGGGTCAGATGGAGGAGAGAGCAGCGAAGTCAGGGACAATCCGGGTCAAAGTCTGGCAATCAGGAAGTAGTAGCAGGAAACGGGCACAAACGGGAAGAAGACAACAAACCAGCAACCCGTTTGGATGCCAGGGCGGCTTGAAATTGCCTCACCATAGCATGCGCCAATGCACATACCCGTGCACCAATGCGCATGTCCGCGCGCTGTCGCGCACACTCGCGGGCCACTGCGCGCACACGCGCGCCGTTGTGCACACGCGTGCGCCGCACCATTGGGCCGCGCACATGTGTGCACCGGAGCGCTAAATCGCCGCGCACGCGCGCAGGGACACAGCGAGCATGGATGGAGAGAGGCCTTCTCTGACATTCAGCTTCCGTTAACATAATTCCTGCCATGTAAGGCCCTTGCTCAGACACTTCCACCAGACTATTATTCCTGGCTGATTGCTAAAAGTAAGGCTGGCTGTACACTCTCAGATGTCATCAACCCCCCCCCCCCCCATACATGTTAAACCACATTAATGGCCTACCGGCTATTCAGCTGCATCTGATGGTTTGAAGTCAATGTTCTGCTGACCGTTTTCCACCCGGCTCCTTAGATTTTTTTTTTTTTTTTCAGATCCAAGGATGTCGGGTGGAGTGGTGTTGACAGGGCAACCCACAGCTTGACTTCTGGGCACTTCATCAGGAACCTGATGATATTTGCTTCATGTATGACCAGCTTGACTCACATCTCAGTGCAAAGCGGTTTGACCACAACAAAGTCTAGTAGTAACAGTCTTTAAAAAGCGAGTGTAAAAATAGCTCCTGAGGAAGTATTACGCAGAAATGAATGTGTGCATCATAAGCATGCCCTGAATCACTCTTGCAGTGCTATTTTCAGGCGTTCATGTGTTGATCTTGTAGAATATGTTGGATGCATAGTGTAATGATTGTGACGTATCACATTCCAAACATGTTTTCACGTAAGGACGCAGCGTGTTTTTCTGGTCCCGCAATCCACATCAAGTAAAACCAACCGCAACTTGAGCTGGGTTGTTGTAGCTGACCCGTCTCTGTTTAAAGTTTAGGTAATGCATAGCTCCTAGAAGAAACATTTGCATATATAGGATTGTTTTAGGTCTATTTGCAGCTATGGAACCCTATGGATCCACTGAACCCTGGTGGAAAATGACTGCCCTAAACTCTCATTGTTTTTACAGTGTAAAATGATGTGATGTACAGTATGTATGGACACCAGTATACCACTAAGTTCTACATAAGGTCCCAGCAGCTGGTTGAGTTTGCAACTGGGTAGGTCACCATGTGTGATTCTGCATTGGTGTGCTGTGCCCCTAAAATGTCCTTTCTCAACCTTTTTACTCAAGAGGAAACCTTGAAATAAATTTATTATTGGGGAACTCCTGCTCTAAGCACTTCATCAGGTGTTATTGAGAAAAACTCCCCTTTGGCGGTGAGAATACCACCCTTACAGTCAGGTAAAAGGATCATTGGTGTCAAGGCATTGGCTCCGTAAAGTGGCAGTAGCTCAAGAACTATGGATGCACCATCAAAAGGGAGGTCAAACGGCCACAGCTCCAGAAACTCTGGCCACACTGGAGGAACCCTATGGTTCCACTGAACCCTGGTTGAAAATGGCTGCCCTAAACTCTCATTGTTTTTAGATGTATGTATGAACACCAATATACCACTAAGTTCTACATCAGGTCCCAGGAGCTGGTTGAGTTTGCAACTGGGTAGGTCACCATGTGTGATTCTGCACAGGTGTGCTGTGCCCCTAAAATGTTCTTTCTCAACCTTTTTACCCAAGAGAAAACCTTGAAATGTATTATTGGGGAACTCCTGCTCTAAGCACTTCATCAGGTGTTATTGAGAAAAATTCGCCTTTGGCATTCAGAATACTACCCTTACAGTCAGGTAAAAGGATCATTGGCGTCAAGGCATTGGCTCTGTAAAGTGGCAGTAGCTCAAGAACTATTAATGCACCATCAAAAGGAGGTCAATCATCCATAACGTAAGGAACCCTAGGGTTCTACTAAACCCTGGCTAAAATGGCTACCCTAGGGTTCTACTAAACTCTCATTAGAGATTCAACCTTTCCCAAAAAATGCCCCTTTGGTTGTCAGAATACCACCCTTCAGAAAAAAGGTCATTGGTGTCATGGCATTGACTCCGTCAACTGGTAAATATGGAGGCACCATCAAAGGGGAGGTCAATCAGCCACAGCTCAAGGAACCAACGCCTACCAACCACTGGAGGAACCCTATGGATCCCCTAAACCCTGGTTCAAAATGGCTGCCCTAAACTCTCATTGTTTTTAGATGTATGTATGTATGAACACCAGTATGCCACTAAGTTCTACATCAAGTCCCAGGAGCTGGTTGAGTTTGCAAGTGGATAGGTCACCATGTGTGATGCTGCATAGGTGTGCTGTGCCTCTAAAATGTTCTTTTCTCAACCTTTTTGCCCAAGAGGAAACCTTGAAATAAATTTGTTATTGAGGAACTACTTCTCTAAGCACGTCATCAGGTGTTATTGCCAAAATCGCCCCTTTGTGGTCAGAATGCCACCCTTACAATCTGTTAAAAGGACCATTGGTGTCATGGCATTGGCGTTGTCAAGAGGCATTAGCTCCAGAACTATTAATGCACCATCAAAAGGAGGTCAATCGGCCACAGCTCACGAAACTCTGGCCACACTGGAGGAACTCTATGGTTCCACCGAACCCTTGTTGAAAATGGCTGCCCTAAACTCTAATTCTTTTTAGAGATTCAACCTTCCCCCCGAAAATGCCCCATTGGTGGTCAGAATGACACCCTTGCAGACAGATAAAAATTGATCATTGATGTCATGGCATTGGCTCTGCCAAATGGCACTAACTCCGGAACTATGGAGGCACCATCAAAAGGGAGGTCAATCATCCCTAACGTAAGGAACCCCTACTAACCACTGGAGGGACCCTAGGGTTCTACTGAACCCTGGCTAAAATGGCTGCCCTAAACTCTCATTTGAGATTCAACCTGTCACAAAAATGCCCCTTTGATTGTCAGATTACCACCCTTATAGTCAGAAAAAAGGTCATTGGTGTCATGGCATTGACTCCGTCAATTGGTAACTATGGAGGCACCATCAAAAGGGAGGTCAATCAGCCGCAGCTCAAGGAACCAACCCCTACCAACCACTGGAGGAACCCTATGGCTGAATTCTCGTTGAAAAAGGCTGCCCCAAACTCATCATTTTTGGAGATTCAACCTTCCCCAAAAATGCCTCTTTGGTGGTCAGAATATCACCCTTACAGTCAGAGAAAAAGATCATTGGTGTAATGGCATTGCTCCGTCAAGTGGCATTAGCTCTGGAACTATAGAGGCACCATCAAAAGGGAGATCAATCAGCCACAGCTCAAAGAACCATCCCCTACCAACCACTGTTGGAACCATATGGCTCCACTGAACCCTGGTTGAAAAAGGCTGCCCCAAACTCTCATGATTTTTTAGAGATTCAACCTTCCCCAAAAATGCCCTTTTAGTGGTCAGAATGCCACCCTTACAGTAAGATAAAAAGATCATTTGTGTCATGGCATTGCCTCCGGATCTATAGAGGCACCATCAAGGGAGGTCAATCAACCACAACTGAAGGAATCTCTACCAACCACTGGAGGAACCCTATGGTTCCACTAAACCCAGTTTGAAAATGGCTGCCCTTAACTTATTTTTAGAGATTTAACTTTCCCCCAAAATGCCCCATTGGTGGTCATGTACAGTGTAGCCCATTGCTGCCAAATCATGTTGATGGGAAGAGGAGGCAGCTCTGAGTAACTGATCATGGTTGCCCAAAGTGTGCAGCAGTGCTCAGATAGCATCCTTTAATTATTGTAGAGGCTTTTGTCCATACGTATGACCCGTTAGAGCCCTGTCACTGTACTGCTATTAGATGCAATATATCTGGGAGGTCTCTACTGCTAACACTCCATCCACCCCCAAGCTACGTCCTTACAGGAATCCATGTAGCCTGCAGAAACTCACACCTGTAGTCACCTTGTTCCAGAAATATCTCCTCCATTAGCATGGATTATGTCAGAGTGTAAAGATAGACACCACGTTGAATTATTAATGCCAACACTTTGTAGCAAGTGTTCATTCGAGTCACAAGTACACCAGTCCAAGGCAAAGTGTAATGTGTGGCTGCTATTCATTATTTCCAACAGACGCTCCGTGAGCAAGGATACCAAGGTGAGTTTTTTTTTGTTGCTTAAAGGTGCATTCCAGTGGAAGCTGAAAATTTAGCTTTAAGAGGCTTACCTGGGCAGTGCAGGCATAGGTGTGGTGCACCAGGCCAAGCCATTGCTTAAAATCCCTTTGTTGGCTGATATAGTGTTTCGGGAACACCTGTTACAGAGCCACATAAATATGAAGACCATGTTTTTTTATGTTCTTGTTCAATCAAGGAGTCCTGCATAGAAACACGTGAGGATAGTGCAGTGTTCATGGATTTGTATTGACCTGATGGTTAACTGATACACATTCTAGCCTTGCAGTTCTAGTATACTAGGTTTAATTTCCATCAGGGACAAATTTTAAAATATAAAATCTAGTATTGAAAGGAATCCAAGGGCTGTTCACCCTAGTAGCAAAGCATCTGAATGCGGTGTGGTGGTTACCCATGTCTTGGTTGGGCATTAAGCTGTTGAGTGTGGGTTTGTCCTGTTGGCCGTTCTTCTGTGATTATTAATTGTTGCACTTCTTTAACCTCATAACCCCACCATACTTGCCATACTCCAAGTTTTCTTACAAGGTGGTAACCAGCATTCCCTTTATGCTCTCGGGTATGTTGTAGACCTTGCAGGATTATGAATGACCATGTCCATGTTGAGGTTGGCGTTCATTCTGATTGGTCTGTCTTCTTTTGTAAGAGAAAATTGTGATAGGTGCAAGTTGTCCATAGAAGAGACTAGTAGATGATTGCTAGAGGATCTAGTTGAGGGCCCTGTGCAAGGACTGCTAGGCTGTGTGCACAGGGGGATCTGGGGGAGCTCCCAGCTTCTTTGAGGAAACATCAGGCATGGTTGGAGACTAGTAGAGCTTGCTTGTTGTTTGTGTGCTTTTTTTGGGGGGTCTAGGTGAGGGCCCTGTGCAAGGACTGCTGGACTGTGTGTACAGGGGAAGCTGGTGGAGCTTCCAACTTCTGTGAGAAGATACCAAGGAGCGCCTGGTGTCCAGAGAAATACAACTTGTAAAAGTAGGTGTTTTATTGAGAAGTAGCAACATGTACATCAAGTCAACACGTTTCAGGGGAATGGACCCCCCTTCTTCAGGGTTGTTTCTGCGTGCTATTGCATGGAAACAGTTGGCTGCTACTTCTGAATCTATAGCCGGCATCTTGCCATCTGGTTTTCCGAGATCTTGTTTATAATATAACCACTATGGGAACGGTTCCCATCCAATAGTAGGCAGCAACAGTCTTGAAGAAGGAGGGGTCCTTTTCCCGAAACACATTGGCTTGATGTACATGTTGTTACTACTTAATAAAACACCTATGAACCATACTTTTGAAGTAGTATTTCTCTGGACAAGTCTACATACTGAAACAACCACAAGGTCACGCAGAAAAGGTAGCAGCCGAACCCCTAAGAGGACTCATCGCCACTATTCATCATTGGAAGGGATTTCTTCCTTCTTACCCACAAAAATACCCCACCCATGACCAGTGATCAATCCAGTTAGTCTAGCATGGTCTCCAACGCAAGCTTGAGGATATACCAGGCATGTTGGGAGACTAGTAGAACTTGCTTGTTGGTGTGCTTTTCTTCGGGTCTAGTTGAGGGCCCCGGGTAAGAACTGCTGGGCTGTGTGCACAGGGGAAGTTGGGGGAGCTCCCAGTTTCTTTGAGGAGACACAAGGCATGTTGGCCGATTAGTAGAGCTTGCTTGTTGGTTTGCTTTTTTTCGGATACAGTCGAGGGCCCCGGGCAAGGATTGCTAGGCTGTGTGCACAGGGGAAGCTGGGGGAGCTCCCAGCTTCTTTGAGGAGACACCAGGCATGTTGTGAGGGTACTTAAAGTACTTAAAAATCTGGGAAACGCGATGAGAAGCGGTCTAATCCTCCTGCAAGTATCGGCTGGAAAATTGAACAATAATATCCTATGTAAGACCAATAATGAGAGATAATTGATTTAGCGGAGTAGGAGGTTATGGGATAATTGGAGGTTATGATATTTAATGATACAACTGTATACTCAACTACGACAAACATGTAACGGCGCACGTTTTTGTAATCTGGGGTTTTATGAAGATTTACGCAAACAGAAATAGTCTGTACTTATTAAACAATATTAAGTTATTATTGATAATTAGGAACTTTGAACACCCAATGACACATTCCTAAACGCTAAAATAATCCATTATAGCAAGCAGATTGGTGTCTGTTGTGTGCCAGCTGTGGGGAGTGGTGGCCTTGGGTTGTAACATGGCACCACTTATAATAATGGAATGGACGCCACTCTTTCATCCAGTCCTTGTGAGTTAGTAGTAAGGAACGGCCTCAGCCTACGCTTCTCTGCATACCACTCCCCGCAAAGCATTTTGCCCCGCCCAATGAAGCTTAGTCATAGAGGTCAACATGGCACCACTTGCAATGGAATGGACGCCACTCTCCCAGCTAGCCCGTGTGAGGTAGAAGTAAGAAACGCCCTCAGTCTACGCTTTTCCACAAACCTCTCCCTGCAACGAGTTTGGTCCCTCCCACCGGGGCTTAGTAATATGGGTCAACATGGCGCCACTTGCATGGCACTGTTTACTTTTTTTTCTATCTTTATTGTGGTGACATTTCATTCAAGTCAATCTACTGCAACGGCGCAATGATCAGTGTTGACATCCAGTTGCGGAAAACCTAAATTTTTCTGCACCAGCATGGTTGTGTGAATACTAGTTATTCTATGTAACTGCCATTGATCCAGTTCAAGAAAACACCACATAGTGTGGAGGGGTCCTTAAAGCAGAATTTCAGTCCCACGCTGTACAGGCTCCCTTCCCCCTGGCACCGACTCTATTGCGCAGATGCGCTGAAGGCCTCTTCCCAGCCTTCGGGTCTTTGCGGAGATCGTCGGTGCATCTACTCATGCCCAAGTGATTTTTCATGCATACGCAAAGACGGGGAAGGTTTCGGGCTTCCTTGATAGCTGTCTTTGCATGCATGCATGGGTAACCCACAGGGCTGGGTCAGGACCCAAAGACTTGCGGCATATTTGTGCATGCACAGAGGGTGGGGAGAAGGAAATGTAATTCTTGCCTAGAGTAGAAACAAGATTGCGATTAAGGGAGTAGGCAGGGCAACGTGACATGTCCTTAAGGGTGAAGGTCGGCTTTAAGGTGGCCTCTATTCACACCTGAAGGCCTAAGATTAGTGGTTGTCAACTTATGAGCTAAAGGGGGCCTCAAATGCAGCCCCTGATTGATCACCAAAGGGCTACACATAATGTTCAATATACACTATATTGACGCCTGATCCATGTCTTTATGGACCTTGCTTTGTGCACTGGTGCGCAGTCATGTTGGAACAGGAAGGGGCCATCCCCAAACTGTTCCCACAAAGTTGGGAACATGAAATTGTCCAAAATGTCTTGGTATGCTGAGGCCTTAAGAGTTTCCTTCACTGGAACTAAGGGGCCAAGCCCAACCCCTGAAAAACAACCCCACACCATAATCCCCCCTCCACCCAATGATGTGGACCAGTGCACAAACTAAGGTCCATCAAGACATGGATGAGCGAGTTTGGGGTGGAGGAACTTGACTGTCCTTAACCTGATAGAACACCTTTAGGATGAATTCAAGCGGAGACTGCGAGCCAGGCAACCTTACAAATGCACTTGTGGAAGAATGGTCAAACATTCCCATAGACACCCTCCTAAACCTTGTGGACGGCCTTCCCAGAAGAGTTGAAGCTGTTATAGCTGCAAAGGGTGGGGCCGACTCAATATTGAACCGTATGGACTAATTCCGCGTACACACGATCTGAATTTCCGACAACAAATGTTTGATGGGAGCTTGTTGTGTAGGCTCCATCGGACATTTTCCATTGGAATTTCCGCCAAACAAAATTTGAGAGCTGGATCTCAAATTTTCCAACAACAAACTTTTTTTGTCGGAAATTCCATTCGTGTGTACACAATTCCGATGCACAAATGTTCACACGTTGCTCGGAATCAAGCAGAAGAGCCGCACTGGCTATTGAACTTCATTTTTCTCGGCTCGTCGTACGGGTTGTACGTCACCGCGTTCTTGGCGATCAGAATTTCCGACAACATTTGTGTGACCGTGTGTATGCAAGACAAGTTTGAGCCAAACATCCGTCAGAAAAAAAAAAAGGTATTTTGTTGTCGGAATGTGTGATCGCGTGTACGCGGCATAATGCCCCATACACGCGGTCGGATTTTCCGACGGAAAATTTCCTATCGGACAATGTTGTCGGAAATTCCGACCGTGTGTGGGCTCCATCGGACTTTTTCCGTCGGATTTTCTGACGGACAAAGTTTTATCTCCTGCTCTCAAATTTTTTCCAACAACAAAGTCCTATCGGACTTTTTCCGATCGTGTGTAGCGAATTCCGACGGACAAAGTGCCACGCATGCTCAGATCACATTACAAGACCAAAGCTATTGGCTACTAGCCTCTACGTAGTCCCGTCGTACGCAACGAACGTCACCACGTTCAGGATGATCGGATTTTCCGACAACTTTGTCTGACAAACTTTTTTTGACAGTGTCGGAAAAAATCCGACAGATTTTGTGGTCGGAATTTCCGACCGTGTGTACGGGGCATAAGACTGGGATGCCTTTAAAGTTTATGTGCGTGTAAAGGCAGGCATCCCAATACTTTTGGTAATATAGGGTCAGGGGCTGACTGACAACTTATGGGGGCCCCCCGGGAAATCTGAGATTATGGGGCCACACAGTATACACACACACAGTACACAATCACACAGTATACACAGACATGTACACACAGTATACACAGACATGTTTCTATTGGCTGAGAAGGTACTGGAGAGGTGGGGCAGCTATAATCTCTGGATTTTTAGACCAAAAGGATGTCGGTAAGGGACATTTCAGAAACAGATGTAAAAAAAAAAAACTGATTTTTACATACTGTCCCTGGTTTTACTGAGGCTGGCAACCCTAATGGGGCCCCCTAGTGGCCCGGGGGTCCTCGGGAAGTGCCCGAGTGGCCGAATGGTCAGTCCGCCCCTGTATAGGGTATAGGGTTGGGCACCAGGGCCCAAGATGAAGAATCCTATTATTCTAAAGGGTCCCATTCAAACTTGAGCTTTGTGTTTTGCGCATGTTGCGTGAAGCTCAAAAAAAAAAAGCACACGAGCTTCTTTGGGGCCAAATTGTGCATTTTTGGCCCTGTAGACTTCAATGGGAGCGTTAAAAACGAAATGTCTAAAAAAGTGTGTTTCTGCTCTGCAGAAGATAAGTATTGGGCTGGCTTTGCCCTGATAGTAAACAATCGCCGACCTATCTCCGAGCCGATGAAACAATATGTATTAGATCCATCGTGCTCCTCTCCTCCTACGCTCTTTGTCGTGCTCGGGAGATAAAACGCTGGAGACATTAGTATTCCGAGAGGCTCCCGGCACCAGCAGAGACATCGCCGCGCTTCTTACTGAACTTTCCCATGAAAGCAGCCATGTCTGCCCTCCGAGGAGATCGAGCACTTCCACTGCCAATTTATTCTCCCTCCTGCCGTCGCCCCAGACATGGGCGAACTAAACCTTCATTGCCGGGGAAAGGGGAATTCTCATTAAAGTAGACGCCAACCCAAACGCTAAAATCTCATAGAAGAGGTATTGAACCCAAAACCAAAAATTTATTATTTTGCAGCTTATCAATCATTAGATTCGTTTTTTTTTCTTAGGCTTTTTTTTCCTTTTTTATTTTCACCTGGTGACCTGGCCAGTAACGCACTTCCTGTATTATAGCGCCCCCACTCTGCAAGAAGGAGTACAGGAGGCGCAGCAGATGGCAACATTGTCAGTTTTGGAGGGGTGGGTGGGAGTGTTAGATGTACCAAGCAGATTTACCCACTTAACAGCTTCAGCCCCGGAAGATTTTACCCCCTTCCTGACCAGAGCACTTTTTGCGATTCGGCACTGTGTCGCTTTAATTGCGCGGTCGTGCGACGTTGCACCAAAACAATTTACGTCCCTTTTTTTTTTACCCACAAATAGCTTTCTTTTGGTGGTATTTGATCACCTCTGTGGTTTTTATTTTTTGGGCTATAAACAAAAAAAGAGTGACAATTTTGAAAAAAAACGCATTATTTTTTACTTTATGCTATAATAAATATCCCCCAAAAATATATAAAAAAAAACGTTTTTTTTTCCTCAGTTTAGGCCGATATGTATTGAGAATAGAGTTGGACTCATGAAGAGGGGCATGTCATTGCCATCATCCCTGATAAATGTGGATTTTTAGTACCTCATAATAAATGGGATTTTTAGGGCAATGTAGTCAACGACTAAACAATGTATATTTAAAAATATTAGAAAATTTATTCATATATCAAACAAGTACAAAAAAGAAAAAAAGCAGAAAAAATATCCCAACAGATATCTACAAATAATGGAGGTGTATTTACACGGTAGCTGCATACATATCATACATCATATGTGAGTGGCCATTTCATGCTACAATAAAAATACAATACAGAGACATGAGAGAACATTGACTCTGGATGTACAGTAGTCTGAAAATCCAACGCGTTTTGAAATGTGCATATGTATGTAATTTCTTCCTCAGGGAAGCCACTCTTTCTACAAATAGAATATGACATTAGTACAATGCAGCAGCAAAAAATTAATATAAAGTTATTGGAAACACAAAAATGTAATCATAATAAATATGAAAATCTACCTATGTATCCGCTCAAAAATTCCAAGGGTTGATGTGCACACTCTTTCGCCACAGCCGATATGTATTCTTCTACATATTTTTGGTAAAAAAAAAAAAATCGCAATAAGAGTATATTGATTGATTTGCGCAAAAGTTATATGGGATAGTTTTATGGCATTTTTATTATAAATTTTTTTATTTTTTTTTTAGTAATGGCAGAGATCTGTGATTTTTATCGTGACTGCGACATTATGGCGGACACATCGGACACTTTTGATACTACTATTTTGGGACCATTGTCATTTATACAGCGATGCTATAAAAATGCACTGCTTACTGTGTAAATGACACTGGCAGGGAAGGGGTTAAACACTAGGGGAGATGAAGGGGTTAAGTGTGTCCTCGGGAGTGATTCTAACTATAGGGGGGGGGGGTGGGCTTCAAGTCGCATGACAGCGATAACTGCTCCTCATGTCACTAGGCAGAACAGGGAAATGCCTTGCTTACATAGGCCCTTTCTGCGGCTTCGTGACACGATCGCCGGAAGACCGGCAGACATCAAGTTTGCGGGTCTCGTGGGCACGGTCATGTTGTACGCGGCACGTGCGCGCGCCCACTAGCCCCGCCAATTAAAGTGGACATACGTCCATTTGCCCACCGCTGCTATTGTGCAGATGTATAACGGCGTGCGGCAGATGTAAGTGGTTAAGGACCAAGCCTATTTTTCAAACTTGGTGTTTACAAGTTAAAATAATTTTTTGATAGAAAATTACCTAAAACCCCTAAACATGAATGGCGACAAACTTTGACCCTTAAAAATCTCCATAGGCGACGTTTTGAAAATCTCTACAGGTTACCAGTTTTGAGTTAGAGGAGGTCTATAATTAATGCTCTCGCTATAACGATCGTGGCGATACCTCACGTGTGTGGTTTGAACACCGCTTTTATATGCGGGCGCGACTTATGTATGCAATCACTTCTGCGCGCAAGCTCGGCGGGACGGTGCGTTAACTTTTTTTTTTTTCTTATTTATTTTACTTTTCATTTTTTATTGTTACACTGTCCCTTTTTTAAAAAAAAAAATAACATTTGGGTCACTTTTATTCCTATTATGAGGAATATAAACATCCCTTGTAATAGAAAAAAAGCATGACAGGACCTCTTTAATGTGACATCTGGGGTCAAAAAGACCTCAGATCTCATATTTACACTTAAATGTAGTAAAAAAAAATGTGTTTTTTTATATTTTTTTTATTTTTTTTTTTGAAAAAATAAAATAAAAATGAACCCCTTTTTAAGACCATTGGGCGGAAGTGGGGACTCTGTTGGGGACCTTGATGTAAGGGGGAACTCTGTGGGGACCAGTCTAGCAGTGTGGAGGAGCCTGCTGGAGCAGAGACTCAGATGTGAGACTGCTTTTTCTGACCCCCAGTGAACACTTGAGGTGCGGGTTCAGCATCCTGTAACATCCCTGGTGCTTTCCCACATCCAGAGAACTGCAGGTGCCTCGTACAAACGCCCAGAGACTAGAGGCCCAAGCCCCCAGGGACTAGAGGCCCAAGCCCCCGGGGACGAGAGGCCCAAGCCCCCGGGGACGAGAGGCCCAAGCCCCCAGAGACTAGAGGCCCAAGCCCCCGGGGACGAGAGGCCCAAGCCCCCGGAGACGAGAGGCCCAAGCCCCCGGAGACGAGAGGCCCAAGCCCCCGGAGACGAGAGGCCCCAGCCCCCGGAGACGAGAGGCCCCAGCCCCCGGAGACGAGAGGCCCCAGCCCCCGGAGACGAGAGGCCCCAGCCCCCGGAGACGAGAGGCCCCAGCCCCCGGAGACGAGAGGCCCCAGCCCCCGGAGACGAGAGGCCCCAGCCCCCGGAGACGAGAGGCCCCAGCCCCCGGAGACGAGAGGCCCCAGCCCCCGGAGACGAGAGGCCCCAGCCCCCGGAGACGAGAGGCCCCAGCCCCCGGAGACGAGAGGCCCCAGCCCCCGGAGACGAGAGGCCCCAGCCCCCGGAGACGAGAGGCCCCAGCCCCCGGAGACGAGAGGCCCAAGCCCCCGGAGACGAGAGGCCCAAGCCCCCGGAGACGAGAGGCCCAAGCCCCCGGAGACGAGAGGCCCTAGCCCCCAGAGGCCAGAGCCACCAGAGATTAAGACTAGAGCCACTAGAGATCCATTAAATCTATTTATAATAAAAACAGAGGCCTCAGTTACAGGTAGAACTGTCTCTTTTTGCGGTTATACTTGCGTGGGATTTTACGTTGATGGTATGATTGTGTTTGTCATTAGTAAGGTGTGATCTCCTCCAGGGATCAGTAGTATGGAGTGTAATCTAGGGCCGGTACACAGAACGACTTGTCTTGTAGGTGTGTGTTGTGTTTGAGGATTAGACTGGTTTGATTTTGCTTTTTTATTGTTGAAACCACAACTGGGGTGATTGCCAAGATCTCATATGACCGATGCAATGTACCTGCCAACATCTGAGATGACCGATGCAATGTCCTTGCCAAGATCTCGTAGGACTGATGCAATTGTACCTTCTACCAACAAAGTCATTTATGGTGAACTCCTGGCAGAGGACAGCCGATATTGCAATTATATTATATTATTCATTGAAAAATCATTAAATGTATCATTAAATACCGCTAGTACCTGACTTGTTATCAACCTCTAGGGATCTCCTGCACTCAATCTGGAAGGCTTGCAGCCAATCAGATATCCTGCATTCACATGTGATGACCAGCTTGCATGCTTACCATAGCAAAGGCTTCATCACCGTCTTGCTTTTCCTTCGCTGCCCAATGATAGGCTGGGGGCAGCCTGATCACTACTCTGACTGTGCTGTCTGGCAGAACTGTGTAAATCTCAGGACTGGATGGACAAATGCAGATCCTTTGGCAGGTAAAACGGCTTCCTTTAAGTGGATTTCAGATGTCAACGGTCAGTCCGCCATCATGGTTGGTGAGTTTTATAGCAGAGCTCCTGGATTTAAAGAGAAGAGCTGGTGACCACCTAGAACGTTTTCCACCCTCATTCAGGACTTACGACGATGGCTTTCCACCAATACGGCTCAAAGCTTTGTGTTTGCTCCTGGAAGTCATTTGAAAAATACATTTGCCTACATTTCCCACCTCCCGGTATTCAAATACACCGGATCTGAAATCCCGCTCCATAGAGAGCATCTCAGGACTGGTTATCTGGATGGATGGGTTCCCATTCAATATGGTAAATGCGTAAATCTGTACATGTGTGAGGTCACTGAGGACAGATCCAGAGGCCATCAATGTCACTTCTTGTTGGGTCAGATACCCTGATTGGAAAATAATCCACATATGACAAGTAGGTCAATGGTGTGTTTGTGTCGGTTTATTTGTTTTTAAGAGAAAAAATATTCTATGAAGCCTGGGCCTCCAGCATCCTCCTAGCAACCAGTGACACTGGGCCTCCAGCGTCCTAGCAACCAATGACTCTGTGTAGACTATGTCCTAGCAACCAATGACTCTGCACAGCCTATGTCCTAGCAACCAATGACTCTGCACAGCCTATGTCCTAGCAACCAATGACTCTGCACAGCCTATGTCCTAGCAACCAATGACTCTGCACAGCCTATGTCCTAGCAACCAATGACTCTGCACAGCCTATGTCCTAGCAACCAATGACTCTGCACAGCCTATGTCCTAGCAACCAATGACTCTGCACAGCCTATGTCTTAGCAAGCAATGACACTGTGCGACCTATGTCCTAGCTAACAGTTACATGGTGCAGCCTATATCCGGCAACCAGTGACACGCTGCGGCCTATGTCCTAGCAACAAATGACACTGTGGGGCCTAGGGTGACTGTGTCTTAGGAACCAATGGAAGCGTGCAGCCCATGTCCTAGCAAAGAATGACACTGTATGGCCTATGTCCTCCTAGGAACCAATGGAAGCGTGCAGCCCATGTCCTAGCAACCAATGACGATGTGTGGCCTATGTCCTCCTAGGAACCAGTGACACTGTGTGGCCTATGTCCTAGCAACCAATGACACTGTGCGGCCTATGTCCTAGCAACCAATGACACTGTGCGGCCTATGTCCTAGCAACCAATGACACTGTGCGGCCTATGTCCTAGCAACCAATGACACTGTGCGGCCTATGTCCTAGCAACCAATGACACTGTGCGGCCTATGTCCTAGCAACCAATGACACTGTGCGGCCTATGTCCTAGCAACCAATGACGTGGTGCGACCTATGTCCTAGCAACCAGTGACGCGGTGCGGCCTATGTCCTAGCAACCAGTGACGCAGTGCGGCCTATGTCCTAGCAACCAATGACACTGCTATGTCCTAGCAACCAGTGACTCTGGCAGCCTATGTCCTAGCAACCAATAACACTCTGCGGCCTTTGTCCTAGCAACCAGTGACCCTGTGTGGTTTAGGCCAACTGTGTCATAGCAACCATGGCTAGGGTGACAAAAATGGCTGCCTCATGCAGCCTCTACAATGATAGTGAGAGCCCTGAGCAGGGCTATATATATATATATATATATATATATATATATATATATATATATATATATATATATATAATATATATATATATATATATATATATATATATATTAATTAGGGTTGCCACATCATCCCTTTAATCCAGGACACACATTAATTGCACGGGTTCTGTGGCTGATTAAGGTGGTAATTAAACTCACTTTGTGCCTTATCTGCGTTAAATCATGATCAGAACCCATGTAATTAATATGTGTCCTGGATTAAAGGGATGATGTGGCAGCCCTAATAAAAAAAAAAATATATATATATATATATATATATATATATATATATATATATATATATATATATATAAATTTATTGGAAAGGGATTAGAACCTCTGTCTCAGGTTTTTATTGCTGTCTGCCCCACCCCCACCCTGCCTGTTTTGTCTTGGAGACCATTAGTGTGACAGTAAAGGAAAATCCCAAATTTTGGGTTATCACCAGAATGGTAATGGAGGGGAAATCTTCCAATGGAGACATTAGTTTTGGTGACTGCACTTTGCAGGGATTTCCTCTCACTTCTTGCTTTGGCTATGGGACAAAAAAAGTAAGGGAATCCAATCTCCCCAATGGGACACAGAGGGCAAAAAAAAACTGACAGGGGTGATAACCCTCTTTCACTCTTTAAAAAGAGAAATAATTGCCTTTCGTTTAAGAAAATAAGATGGTATGTACGTGTTTTGGTGTGTATACGGCGGGTGGGGGGGGGGGGGGGTGGGTTACGATTAATCCCCGGAGTTCTTCTCCAGATGTTTAGGAGAGGTGGAGGGCAACCAGAGTTTCTCTCTTCCTGCTGTAAGTTAACCTTTTGGTTGCTGGTCACATTAAGCTCATTCTGCTTTTGCAAGCCTTGAATTGCGCCTGAATTTCCTGTAAGTACGACTTTTAGAGGCTTGGGTGCTCAACCTGTGGCCCTTCAGCTGTTGCGGAACTACATGTCCCATGGGGCATTGCAAATCTGATGCCGCGTACACACGGTCGGAATTCTCACTCAAACTGTCTTGCCTACACACAGTCACACCAAATTCCGATGGTCAATAACACCGCGACATACAACACGTTCGGCACTATAAAAGGGAATTTTAATGCTTCCGAGCATGCGTCAGAATTTTGCGTGTCGGAATTGCATACACACGATCGGAAAATCCGATAGAAAGGTTTTCCTTCAGAAAAATTAAGAACAGGCTCTCAATCCAAAGTCCGTCGGAAATGCCGACAGAAACAGACCGATGGGCATACACACGGTCGGAAAATCCAATGAAAAGCTCCCATCGGACTGTTTCCATCGGAAATTCCGACCGTGTGTACGCGGCATGAGAGTTACAAGCATGACTCCCGAAGGACAGGGACATGATGGGACTTATAGTTTTGCAATAGCTGGAGGGCCATAGATTAGGGAACTTGAAAGGGCTAGTTTACACTAGCAAGTCATCTCTTCCTTCAAGTCCCTTCAAGTGCTTGTACGGGCCCCCAGTTGGCTGCAGGCACATTAGGACGCTATTTCCCCCTATGCTGCTACTGCTTGCATCAAATATCTCCTAATATAAGGACTGTGTACAGTGGGTCCTTCCTTGTCAGCCACTGTGCTGCTCCCATAATGCTCAAAGCTAAGTGCTCACTTGGGTTCTTTGGTTTGAATCCCAAAACGGGACACTATCTGCATGGAGTTTGCATGTTCTCCCAGTGCTTGCATGGGCTTTCTTCTACCACACTCCAAAGACGTGCTGGTAGGTTAATTGGCGTCTGTCTTAAATTGGCCCTAGTATGTGTATGTATTGAGATGGAGTCCTTGGACCAGGATACACTGTGCTTTAGCAAGCTAAGTAGGTTAGGTTGTTTGTTTGGTCACCTGTTGTGGCCAGGTAGACATCTGCCAATCTTTAGCGCCCTTGGCCTCTTGTTCACACCGCTAATGTGATTTATGCTGTTGAAGCCTGTAAGCCCTGTGAGAAATATCTCCGTAATTCCTCATCCAGCTGCCCTCTCTCTCCGCAATAATCAATATTTACTAAGTTAGCCTTGTCAGGAGGCTTCATAATCTTGATTGATGGGCCTGGTGGAGCCTTTGATTGGGTTATTTTTCCCTTTAAGGCCTCATGAATTCCAATGTATCGGATGCACAATTATTTATAGATTAACGGGAGCTTTCAGATACGTAGACGATGAGTTTCAGATACGTAGATGATGAGTTTCTGGATAACAAGGCAATCAGAGATTTTTGCCCTTCATTTCCCTTTTCTTACTGGTCAGGGAAAATGCAAGAAATCTCGGGGGCGTAGCAATATTTGGGGGGGGGAGGGGGAGTCACCCCCAATTTCTGGTGCCTAGCAATTTGCACTGCTTGACAGTCACTTCTACTGCACCCAAATAATGGCCCCCCCTCGAAAAAGAACTTGAGGTCCACAAAGGTTTTAGACTGATACTGCCTATTTGTAGGCATCTCAGGGTGCTTCCAGATACTTTTATAAAATTAATAAAAGTAAAAATACTTAAAAAAACATTTAAAAAAATAAGTTGATAAAAAGTTTAATAAAAGTTCCTAATACAAATTTTAAACTTTTTTTTTTTTTTTTTTTTTTTTTTTTAATAATCTGCAAATCTTACACATTCCCGTAAAGCTCCCCAATCCATTGTACCTGAAGCCTTGCCTTCTCCAAAATTTAAACCCCTCCCTGTGAACTCACTGTCCAATGAGTGCTGCTGTAGGCCCCACCCTGTTCCCTAATATCTGAGACCTACTATTGGCTGTTGAGGGTCTCTTGCTATCTGTTGTGTTCTGATGATGCTCTTCGACCTTCTAATCACACATACACTGCCAACTGAATACAAGGAGCGTCCTCAACCAAGCAGATACGGAACCCATATGGGTTGGCAATGACACAGCAAAGAGGTGAGGTGGTAGTGCTAGGCTTTCTCTTGCTCAATTTGTATGCCGAGGATGCTCTTCCATCCATTTAATCACGCATACAGTACACAACCAACTGAATACAAATAGCCCACCTTGACCAAGCAGATACGGACCCATGTGGGCTGTCAATGACACGGCAAAGAGGTGAAGGAGTAGTGCTAGGCTTTCTCTTGTTCAGTATGTGGGCTGATGATGTGCTTCCATTCATCGAATCACACGTACACTGCCAACTGAATACAAGAAGCCCCCCTCAACCAAGCACATATGGACCTATATGGGTTGTCAGTAACACAGCAAAGAGGTGGTAGTGCTGATGTCTTTCCATCCATTAAATCACACATAAACCACCAACTAAATACAAGGAACCCACCTTGACCAAGCAGATATGGACCCATATGGCTTGTCGATGACACAGCAAAGAGCTGAGGTAGTAGTGCTAGGCTTTCTCTTGCTCAACATGTAGTGCTGATGATGCTCTTCAATCCATCTAATCACACATCCAACTGAATACGAGGAGCCTACCTTGACCAAGCAGATATGGACCCATTTGGATTGCCAATGACACAGCACAGAGGTGAGGTGGTAATGCTAAGCTTTCTCATCATTCCGTATTTGTCCTGATGATGCTCTTCCATCCATCTAATCACACATCCAACTGAATATGAGGAGCCCACCTTGACCAAGCAGATATGGACCTATTTGTGTTGCCAATGAAACAGGACATAGGTGAAGTGGTAATGCTAAGCTTTCTCTCGTTCCGTATGTAAGCTGATGATGCTCTTCCATCCATCTAATCACACATATACATCCAACTGAATACAAGGAGCCCACGTTGACCAAGCATGTATGGACCCATATGGCTTGTCCATGACACAGCAAAGAGCTTAGGTAGTTGTGCTAGGCTTTCTCTTGCTCAACATCTGTGCTGATAATGCTCTTCCATCCATTTAATCACATATACACATCCAACTGAATGCAAGGAGCCCACCTTGACCAAGCAGATAAAGATCCATATGGGTTGTCATTGACACAGCAAAGAAGTCAGTTGGTAGTGCTAGGCTTTCTCTTGCTCAATATTATTTCTTTATATTGTAGTTTAAATAAGGCTGAAAAAAAATAAAATAAGGGCAGTTTTTGTTGACCAACATGATATGAACCAAGCAGATATGGACCAGTATGGGTTGTCAATGACACAGCAAAGAAGTGAGGTGGTAGTGCTAGGCTTCCTCTTGCTTATTATGTGTGCTGATGATGTTTTTCCATCCATTCAATCACACATACACAGCCAGCTGAATACAGGGAGACCCCTCAACAAAGCATATATGGACCCATAAAGGTTGTCAATGACACAGCAAAGAAGTGAGTTTGTGGTGCTAGGCTTTCTCTTGCTCAATATTGTTTTTTAAATTGTAGTTTAAGGCTGAAAAAAATAAAATAAGGGCAGTTTTTGTTGACCAATATGATATGGACCAAGCAGATATGGACCAGTATGGGTTGTCAATGACACAGCAAAGAAGTGAGTTGGTAGTGCTAGGCTTTCTCTTGCTTAGTATGTGTACTAAGGATGCTCTGCCATCCATCTAATCACACATACACAGCCAGCTGAATACAAGGAGACCCATCAACCAAGCATATATGGGCCCATAAAGGTTGCCAATGACACAGTAAATAAGTGAGTTGGCAGTGCTAGGCTTTCTCTTGCTCAGTATTATTTTTTTATATTGTAGTTTAAATAAGGCTGAAAAAAATAAAATGAGGGCAGTTTTTGTTGACCAATATGATATGGACCAAGCAGATATGGACCAGTATGGGTTGTCAATGACACAGCAAAGAAGTGAGTTGGTAGTGCTAGGCTTTCTCTTGCTCTGCCATCCATCTAATCACACATACACAGCCAGCTGAATACAAGGAGACCCCTGAACCAAGCATATATGGACCCATGAAGGTTGACAATGTCACAGTAAATAAGTGAGTTGGTAGTGCTAGGCTTTCTCTTATTCATTTGCTCATTATTATTTTTTTATATTGTAGTTTAAATAAGGCTGAAAAAAAGAAAATAAGGGCAGGTTTTGTTGACCAATATATGATATGGACCAAGCAGATATGGACCAGTATGGGTTGTCAATGACAAAGCAAAGAAGTGAGGTGGTAGTGCTAGGCTTTCTCTTGCTTAGTATGTGTGCTAAGGATGCTCTTCCATCCATCTAATCACGCATACACAGCCAGCTGAATACAAGCCCCCTCAACCAAGCATATATGGACCCATATGGATTGTCCATAACATAGCAAAAAAGAGAGTTGGTAGTGCTAGGCTTTCTCCTGCTCAATATAAATTTCATATATTGTAGTTTAAATAAGGCAAAAACAAAAAAAGAAAATAAGGGAACTTTTTGTTGAGGATATATTGAATGCTGAATATGATGAGTCAGCTGCCAAGTATGGAGTGAGATGATGAACGTTCATAAATGATGAACACATAACCTGGACTTTAATCTCAAAATTTCAAAACTCTGGTTGTTTGGTGTTATTGTGTGGGAGAGGGGTGTACTCGGAGGAAGGAAGAGTGCTAGGCTTTGTTATTGGAAAGCCTAGTATGCTGCGCAAACAAAGCGTAAAGAAAACACTTACAATTCTATACAAACAGTGACTATCCACATATACAACCAGTGTCAGGATAGCGTGGTTGTAGGTTATGTATGATATATAAATAATGAGAAACATACATTAAAGGTCAGATTTTAAATTGTAAGCGTAAAATAAATAAAAAATAATATAAAATAAAGTACATTATAGTTTCCCTTTTAGGATTTCCATAGCATGGTCTTTTTATTATTTGCATCAATTTTCTCTTATCACCCACTGTGGGCTAACCTGCGTCACAGCCGTAGGTATTATGTATAATGTAATATGCGTCCATCTGCACTGCTGATAATACAAAACCCCTTTTCCTCTGATTCATCCCTCAGCATCAGGAATTACTCATGTTTTCCTAGCTGCCTTATGTGCAAATCAATATGAAATCTTTATTTCTTCGTTTCCATTTAAAGCAAACATAGTGTTATGTATTTTTATTTTATTATGATTATTATTACTATTATTTACATTTTTTTTTTTAATATTATGATTTTTTTTTTATTTCTTTATTATTTTATGTATTATTACTTTTTACAATTATTATATATAAATTGTATTTAGATTTTTTAAAATAATAATTCATATTATAATAATATGAATTATTATTATTTAAAAAAATAATATATTTAAAAAAATAATACTTTTAAAAATTTCTATATATGAATTGTATTATTTTTATTTTTTAAATATAATTTTTTTTAAATACCGTAATAATAATAATTAAAAAAATAATAATACAATTTATAATACTTTTTAAAATTATTATTATTATAAATTGTATTATTATTTTTTTAATTATTTTTAAATACTTTTTAAAATTACTATATATAAATTGTATTATTTTTATTTTTTAAATATAATTTTTTTAAATAATAATAATAATTAAAAAATAATACAATTTATAATACTTTTTAAAATTATTATTATTATAAATTGTATTTATTATTTTTTTAATTATTATTATTATTATTATTATTTAAAAAAATATATATATTTAAAAAATAAAAATACAATTTATATATAGTAATTTTAAAAAGTATTTTTTTAATTTTTTTTTTTTAAATAATAATTATTATAATATAAAATTTTTATTATTAATAAAAACAAATAAATTGATTAAAAATAATAATTTGAAAGAGTAATAATACATAAAATAAAATAAATATATATATATATATATATATATATATATATATATATATATATATATATATATATATATATATGTAAAAAGAATAATAATATTAATATAAAATAAAATAAAAACTTTCTAATGTTATTCCATATTTTATTTTAGACCCTGTGATGTCATCACTGGGTCTCTGTGCTTCTCTATGCAATGCAGACAGATCATGGCTGGTGGGAGGGGCCAGCAGGGGGCTGTACGTGGCTTCCTGACATCACAGCACCCCCTGCCCCAGTACTGCCCCAGTACTCCTCTTAAGAGCCCTGATGCAAGCAGTGGGAGGAGTTATGCAAATCTCAGAATGCCTTGATGGGTGCATGCCAGTCTGGATGGGTGGCAGTTCCATTTGCCAGCCGATGCCTCCAGCTAACGCCCACATGTGACGATGAGCCTCCATGATTGAAAGAACTGAAACCCAATGAATGAAAGGGGCGGGGCAGGGAACAGTCAGGCCAGGCGGGGAGGAAAGGCCCTAGATGACGCTGGACGTCTTCCAACTAGGAAATGAGGCGCAGCTCTATCTGTCTTTCTGTACATGGTGAAAAGCTCACAGTGTGCGGTGAAATCGAGAGAAAACCATTTCAGCACAGGAGAGGAGCGGGTACAACTGTGCAAGGCTGAAGGGAGGTAAAGTGTACCTCTCCTTCTCTGGAAAAGACTTTGGTGGGCGGAGTTGGGAATCCAAGTCCTGCCGATAGATCAGGTGTTCCCAGAAAACAAGATCACTGAAGAGCAAAGGGAAAAGTTAGCTTGATGTTATCAATGCCAGGGGGGGGGGGGCAATATTTTATGTGGAGGAGGCTGCTAATATATTAGGAGGGGCTGTTAATATATTTTTTTTGGGGGGGCTGCTATTTTATGAGAGGGGCTGTTGATATTTTAGGAGGGGGGCTGCTTATCCTTTTTGGGAGGGCTTTTAATATTTTATGGGGGGGGGGGGCTGCTAATATTTGTTTTGGGGGGGCTGCTATTTTATGAGAGGGGCTGGTAATATCAGGAGGGGGGCTGCTTATCCTTTTTTGGGGGCTGTTAATATTTTATGGGGGGGGGCTGCTAATATTTTAGGCGGGGCTGTTCATATTTTTAATGGGGGGGGGGCTGCTTAACCTTTTTTTGGGGAGGGCTGTTAATATTTTATGGGGGGGGGGCTGCTATTTTATGAGGGGCTGGTAATATCAGGAGGGGGGCTGCTTATCCTTTTTTGGGGGCTGTTAATATTTTATGAGGGGATGCTAATATTTTAGGAGGGGCTGTTCATATTTTTAATGGGGGGGCTGCTAAATCTTTTTTTGGGGAGGGCTGTTAATATTTTATGGGGGGGGCTGCTAATTTGTTTTGGGGGGGCTGCTATTTTATGAGGGGCTGGTAATATCAGAAGGGGGGCTGCTTATCCTGTTTTGGGGGCTGTTAATATTTTATGGTGGGTGCTAATATTTTAGGAGGGGCTGTTCATATTTTTAATGGGGGGGGGGGCTGTTAATATTTTATAGGGGGGCTACTAATATTTTTTTTGAGGGGGCTGTTAATAGTTTAGGAGGGGGGCTGCTTATCCTTTTTTGGGGGCTGCTTATCCTTTTTTGGGGGCTGCTAATATTTTTATGGGGGGGGGGGGCTGTTAATATTTTATGAGGGGGGCTATTAATATCTTATGGGGGGGGCTAGTAATATTTTTTGGTTGCTCCCACTCTTTGAAATTGACAACTTAATTTTTTTGTAGTGTGATTGCCATTGCGCCACCTTGTGTTTGGAGCCGCCATGTGCATGTCAGGATCACATTGATGGCACGAAGTAGGATTTAGGATTTGGGCGCCTTTTTGGCGCTGTGTGCGTCACCGAAGCTTTGCTAGAAATTCTCCCGGCTCAGCGATACCCCCAAAGTGCGGCGGCGTTCTTACTTCCTAATATAGCGCTTTGTAAAAAAAAAAAAAAAAAATAATGTCTCTTCTCCCCGCAGACGACGTCTCTGGAAAATACCAAACTTGGATGAAATGCGTGTCCCGCTCTGAGCTCCATCTCTGGTGTCTGTCACATAATCCCCCCCATCATCTCCTCCTTACCTGTCCTTCTATAGTCTGAGGACTCGACCGCTTTCCACCGCGCCGAAAATCCTCCCGAGACACTCGCTTAAAGGGGGACTCCGGCCTTCCCTTCAGTCTTCGCACAGTTGTAGCGGCTCCTCTCCTCGACTGAAATGGCTTGTTCTGGTTTCACCGCACACTGTGAGCTTCTCACCATGTGCATCAGAAGCTGCAGCAAGTCAGAGAGGTCGGCTTACATTTGTAGGACCTCCTAGGTCTAAGCCCCGTGGGTGGGGCGAAACGCGGCAGCCCTGGGAGGAGCCTAATTTCAACGTAGCACTTGGGCTGCCGGGGGTTCGTAAGGAAATTAGTTTTGTTTAGTTTATTCATTTTCGACCGGATTAGAATTATTTCTATGGATTTGAAGTATTCGAATCTAAAATATTGAATCTATCTGAATCCATTGTGAAGAATAACTGGTTCTATTCTATTCGAAATTTGAATCGTTCTATTTTTATTCTATTCTAAATTTGAATCCTAATCTATTTTTTTCTATTCTATTATTTCATTTTCTATTCTGTTTTACTCTATTCTTTTGTATTCTATTTTTTTTCTATTCAAATTTTTTTTCTATTCTATTGTTTTTAAATCTTGCATGATCCCTATATTCTTTTTTGAATTCTAATCTATTCTGTTATATTATTTTCATTTCTGTTATATTCTATTCTATTTTTTCCAAATCTTGGATGACCGCTATATTTTTTCTATTATATATATATATATATATATATATTATATATATATCTATATATATATATATATATATATATATATATATATATATATATATATTTTTTTTACTTTTTCTGGTCTATTCTTTTATTTTCTATTCTATTCCCATCTATTATTTCTTTACATTCTATTCTATTGTATTCTGTTTTATTCTATTCTATTTTTTCCAAATCTTGGATGACCGCTATATTCTTTCTATTTTTTCTATTTGTTTATTTTTTATTTTATTTTGTTTTATTCTTTTCTATTTTTTCCAAATCTTGGATGACCGCTATATTTTTTCTATTATATATATATATATATTTTTTTTTTTTTTTGTAACTTTTTCTGGTCTATTCTTTTATTTTCTATTCTATTCCCATCTATTATTTCTTTACATTCTATTCTATTGTATTCTGTTTTATTCTATTCTATTTTTTTTCCAAATCTTGGATGACCGCTATATTCTTTCTATTTTTTCTATTTGTTTATTTTTTATTTTATTTTGTTTTATTCTTTTCTATTTTTTCCAAATCTTGGATGACCTTTCTATTTTATTTCTATTCTATTTGTTTATTTTCTATTTTATACTATTCTTTTATTTTCTATTCTATTCTTTCCTAATTTTCAGGCTATATTCAATTTTTTTCTATTCTGTTTGAATTGAATTCCAATCCAATTCTATTCTTTTATTTTATTTTCTATTCTATTATTTTCCATTTCTTTCTATTCTATTCTTTTTTATTCTATTCGTTTTTAGTCTATTTTCTATCCTATTTTATTCTTTCCAAAGGCTATATTATTATTTTCTTTTCTGTACTATTTCTTTTTTCTATTCTATTTTTTCTTTTCTATTCTTTTTTTAATTTTTATTCTTTTCTATTCTTTTTATTTTCTATTCAATTTTTTTTTTTCTTCTATTCAATTTTTTTATTTTCTATGCTATTCTTTTTTTTATCTGTGACAGATCCTATCCCAATCCAATTCTATTCTTTTATTTTATTTTCTATTCTATTATTTTCCATTTCTTTCTATTCTATTCTTTTTTATTCTATTCGTTTTTAGTCTATTTTCTATCCTATTTTATTCTTTCCAAAGGCTATATTATTATTTTCTTTTCTGTACTATTTCTTTTTTCTATACTATTTTTTCTTTTCTATTCTTTTTTTAACTTTTATTCTTTTCTATTCTTTTTATTTTCTATTCAATTTTTTTTTTCTTCTATTCAATTTTTTTATTTTCTATGCTATTCTTTTTTTTTATCTGTGACAGATCCTATCCCACACTCCGCTGAGTGCTTCCGTCAGTAATACCGCTTCCTCCAATCCGACCATCAGAGACATATATTATTATAGCTGCATTGAATACAAGTCTAGCCGAAAATAGCTTGTAGAATCTTGAATCTTTCCATGGGATTCTTGGTTCCACGGGCCCTCCCGTCACTATCTATTCTATTCTTTTATTTTCTATGCTATTCTTTTATTATCTATTCTTTTATTTTCTATGCTATTCTTTTATTATCTATTTTATTTTCTATGCTATTCTTTTATTATCTATTCTATTCTTTTATTATCTATTCTATTCTTTTATTATCTATTCTATTCTTGTATTTTCTATGCTATTCTTTTTATTTGCTATGCTATTCTATTCTGTTTTATTCTATTCTGGTTTATTCTATTCTGTTTTGAAATTAGAATTTCAGAAGATGGCTATATTTTTTTCGAATTTGATTTGAATTCAGATAATTCGTTATTTCCGATCCGTTTAAAATTTGTTACTATTATCAGTCGGAAATTGGGATACATCCAAATCTCTGAATAATTAAAGATTTTGTTTGAATTTCAATTTGGAGCGACACGAGCCTCGCATGTCTCGGGGCTCGGAGCGGCGCTCTAGGTGATCGAATAGGGTCATAGGGATCGGTGGTAAAAACAGGCACTATAGGGCCTCGTCACTGCCTGTCGAATGATCTCTGAAGAGCGATCTGCACGCAGATCGCTCTTCAGAGGACAAAGCAAGTGTGAACGAGTCCTTATTGAGTTCTCACGTCTCGCTTGTGTTGCATAAAAGTGCAGCTGCAGGAGTGAGACTGCATCAGGCATGGCAGAGCACTAGAGGGATGGTTTGTATAAAGATGAAGGTGACTTGTTCTCTCTTCTAGGTCCTCCCCCTCGGCGGTGAGGATCGGATGGTTTCCGCCACGTGTCGTGTGTCTCTCTCTGCAGTGGCCTCTGTGGGTTTTCCTCCGCCGCCTCTTTTTCTGTTGCTGGTAAATGAACATTGTGATCTGTCACTTCACTTCCTGAGGCCGGCCAGAGAACCCGACTCTGAGCTTCTCTACAGAAACATCAGATTCCGCTTCAGTGATAATATGTTTGTCTTAAAGGAGCATCTCTCTCCTTGTGCAGAGTGACTGGTCCTGTCCCCGCCCCCTCCTGTAGTTCTCTATAGTGGGTGGAGCCTGCTAGACCCCTCCCACAGCTCTGCTCTCTCTCCTTGTGCAGGGTGACTGGTCCTGTCTCCGCCCCTTCTGTAGATCTCTATAGTGGGTGGAGCCTGATAGGTCCCTCCCACAGCTCTGCTCTCTCTCCTTGTGCAGGTTGACTGTTCTGATCTCCGCCCCCTCCTATAGTTTTCTATAGTGGGTGGAGCCTGCTAAGTCCTTCCCACAGCTCTGCTCTCCTAACCTTGTGCAGGGTGACTGGTCCTGTCTCCGCCCCTTCTGTAGATCTCTATAGTGGGTGGAGCCTGATAGGTCCCTCCCACAGCTCTGCTCTCTCTCCTTGTGCAGGTTGACTGTTCTGATCTCCGCCCCCTCCTATAGTTTTCTATAGTGGGTGGAGCCTGCTAAGTCCTTCCCACAGCTCTGCTCTCCTAACCTTGTGCAGGGTGACTGGTCCTGTCTCCACCCCCTTCTGTAGATCTCTATAGTGGGTGGAGCCTGATAGGTCCCTCCCACAGCTCTGCTCTCTCTCCTTGTGCAGGTTGACTGTTCTGATCTCCGCCCCCTCCTATAGTTTTCTATAGTGGGTGGAGCCTGCTAAGTCCTTCCCACAGCTCTGCTCTCCTTCCTTGTGCAGGGTGACTGGTCCTGTCTCCCCCCCCCTCCTGTAGTTCTCTATAGTGGGTGGAGCCTGCTAGACCCCTCCTACAGCTCTGCTCTCTTTCCTTGTGCAGGGTGACTGGCCCTTTCTCCGCCCCCTTCTGTAGATCTCTATAGTGGGTGGAGCCTGATAGGTCCCTCCCACAGCTCTGCTCTCTCTCCTTGTGCAGGTTGACTGTTCTGATCTCCGCCCCCTCCTATAGTTTTCTATAGTGGGTGGAGCCTGCTAAGTCCTTCCCACAGCTCTGCTCTCCTTCCTTGTGCAGGGTGACTGGTCCTGTCTCCGCCCCCCTCCTGTAGTTCTCTATAGTGGGTGGAGCCTGCTAGACCCCTCCTACAGCTCTGCTCTCTTTCCTTGTGCAGGGTGACTGGCCCTTTCTCCGCCCCCTTCTGTAGATCTCTATAGTAGGTGGAGCCTGATAGGTCCCTCCCACAGCTCTGCTCTCTCTCCTTGTGCATGGAGACTTTTCTGATCTCCGCCCCCTCCTGTAGTTCTCTATAGAGGGTGGAGCCTGCTAGGCCCCTTCTACAGTTCTGCTCTCTCTCCTTGTGCAGGGTGACTGCTCTGATCTCCGCCCCCTCCTGTAGTTCTCTATAGTGGGTGTAGCCTCATTGGCCCCTCCCACAGCTCTGCTCTCTCTCCTTGTGTAGGGGGACTGCTCTGATCTCCGCCCCCTCCTGTAGTTCTCTATAGTGGGTGGAGCCTGCTAGGCCCCTCCCACAGCTCTGCTCTCCTTGTGCAGGGTGACTGGTCCTGTCTCCAGCCCCTTCTGTAGTTCTCTATAGTGGGTGGAGCTTGCTGGGCCCCTCCCACAGCTCTGCTCTCTCTCCTTGTGCAGGGGGACTTTTCTGATCTGCGCCCCTCCTGTAGTTCTCTATAGTGGGTGGAGCCTCCTAGGCCCCTCCCACAGCTCTGCTCTCTCTCCTTGTGCAGGGTGACTGGTCCTGTCTCCACCCCCTCCTGTAGTTTTCTATAGTGGGTGGAGCCTTCTGGGCCCCTCCCACAGCTCTGCTCTCTGCACATTCTATGTACAGCTCAGTGATGTCACGGCTACTTTTACAAGGTAATATCTGGGTGTGCAAAGGCGTTTGGGGCACATAAAGTGGATTTATAGTCGTTGTGTCTGTTGAGGAATTATGTAAACTCAGCGGACATCTCCTATTGGCCCCCTAAGCCTTGTGTTACAGCTGTTTCCTAAGTGGCTGTTGATCCTGCCAGAAATCTTGAGCTGATAACGTCCTGTACTTGCTGCCAGTGCTGCACTCTTATCAGTTACATTGTTCCCAGCTATCTCTGAGGACTACAGAACCCCTCCCACTATGTTATGGAGAAGAAGAGTGAGTTACCCTAGGACCCTCTCTGCCTATGAACTGTTATCATTTGTTCTCTTTTGGCTCCACAGACTACAAAGCACATCATCCTTTTACAGAGATGAGAGGGAGGTGTTATGTAGTCACCCTAGGACCCTCTCTGCTTGATGACTGTTATCCGTTAGCAATGCCCCATTCTATCTGTGTGTACTACAAAACTCCTCCCACTTTTAGAGAAGCAAGGGAGGTGTTATGTAGTCACCATAGAACCCTCTCTGCCTCTGAACTGATATCAGTTATCCATGTTCCCATTGGTCTCCGTAGACTACAAAACACCTCCCTCTTATAGATAAGGGAGGGAGGTGTTGTATAGTCACTCTAGGACCCTCTCAGCCTCTGGACTGTTATCAGCAATCTTCCCTTCAACCTCTTCCGACTACAGAACAACTCTCCCTTCTACAGAAATAAGAGGGAGGTGTTATGTAGTTGCCCTAGGGACCCCCCTCTGCCTTTAGACTGTCATCGATTAGCAAAGTTCCCTTTGCTCTCCACATACTACAAACCACCTCACTCTTTTATGGAGAAGGAAGGGAAGGGTTATGTAGTCACTCTAGGACCCTCTCTGCCTCCGAACTGTTATTAGCAATGTTACATTAGATCCCTGTGGACTACAAAACACCTCTGCCATGGAAAAGGGAGGGAGGTGATATGTAGTCACCTCAGGACCTACTCTGTCTCTGGACTGTTATCAGCTATCAATGTTCCCATCTATCTCTGTGTACTACAAAACGCCCCCCCCCCTTTTACAGAGAAAAGAGGGAGGTGTTGTATAGTCACCCTTGGACCTCTGTCTCTGGACTGTTATCAGTTAGCAATGTTCTCGTCGATCTCTTCAGACTACAGAACACCTCCCCATCCTACAGAAAAGAGAGGGACCCCCCTCTGCCTTTAGACTGTTATTGATTAACAAAGTTCCCTTTGCACTCCACAGACTACAAAACACCTCCCTCTTTTTAGGGAGAGGGGAGGGAGGTGTTATGTAGTCACCCTAGGACCCTCTCTGCCTCTGAACTGATATCAGTTATCAATGTTCCTGTCGATCTCCATGGACTACAAAACACCTCCCCATCTTACAGAGAAGAGAGGGAGATGTTGTTTAGTCACCCTAGGACCCTGTCTGCCTCTGGACTTATGTCAGTTAGCAATGTTCCCTCCCTCCCCCTCCTATGGAGAACAGAAGGAGGTGTTCTATAGTCACCCTAGGACTGTTAACAGTTAGCAATGTTCCCTTCAATCTATATAGACTACAAAACACCTCCCACTCTTATGGAGAAGAGAGAGGGAGGTGCTGTATAGTCACCCTTGCACCCTGTCTGCCTCTGAACCTATATCAGTTAGCAATGTTCACTTCTTTTCCTGTGTACTACAAAACACCTCCCCCTAAGAATGTCAGCAGCCGGGTCCACAGAGCAGAGTCTGGGGGACACACCGGGGGGGGGCGGGGACACCCAATACTGGCAGGCCTCCTTGGTGCAGCGAACCAATCACAGCTGCAGTCCATAGTTCCTATGCCAAACCCCCCTTGTAGTGTTGGGAGCATGCTGATAGGAGGAGAGAGCAGAGTGACAGGTGAGCTCATCAGTCTTCCGCTTCTCCTTTCACTGGCTGGGGGGCGGGACCAGACCTGTCTGTTACCAAAGTAAAATCACGTCTCCTGCCTGGCCCAGACAGGGCTGTGCTGTGTGGCGGAGCTGTGTAAATCTCAGGACTGGATGGACAGGAATACAAATTCCTTTGGCAGGTAAAACTCCATTGTGTGTATTTTATCTGCTTACCCAGAGTTCTGCTTTAATCCCCCCTGATCGCTGTAGGGAGGCGGAGTCACCTCCCAGCTGATCCGCCTCCTGGAATACACGAGGTGGGAATGAAAGCGCCATTCCCGTATTGGTGGCGGCCGATCCCCCGCGCTCCCCCGCCTCATCCCAACTGCGAGACGCTATTATACACTCACAAAGACAGACTTGTGGGGGAGCACACCCAAAAAAGCATTCCATTCTACTCTTCTACTGGGACCTTCACATTTCTTTGCTGTACTATTAATCCATATTTTCAACAGCGCCGCCTAGTGGCTGGGGGTGTGTTAGTCAGCATCTCTTGCTAAAAAAATTTGATTTTTTATTTTTTTTATTATAATTTTTTTATTTTATTTTTTCATACATTTTTTATTTTATGTACTTCTATAGCAGTGTGACTGTCCTGGAAAACCGTAGATGCGGCTGCTACTGACCCCTCTTTTTATAAAAATACTCCTCGCCTGGCTGTTTTACGGCCCCAGCACTGAAATCACCTACAAAATGTAATGAGATGTTGCAATTGTGACAGTACAGCGATGTTTTGGGTGTGCGGCGAGGGACCCCCTTTCTCAAGGTGACACCTGAGGTCTATAAATTTCTATTGCTGTGGAAATTTACCCCCCTCTTCCTGTCCCCAATCTAAAAAGGAGTCACAAGGACAGGAAGTGCTTGAAATTAGAAATAGTGACCGATTCATACTGTTAGAAGGTGTTGATGTCATCAACTCCACCCATCTGTTGTCTACTATGATGTAAAGAAGTCCAGTGTGGCTTCTAAGAGTCTTCCACCCATTGTTGTTGTTTGTGATAATTACCCTCCAATTGTATGACGGTGTCCTGTGATTGTACTTATGATAATGTATAATCTACTGTGTGACGCTCGGTGACAACAAGTCTGACCTGTAGTGAAATCCTCATTAATCACAACAATGGCCAGGTGGGCACGGAGTCACCTTGGCTGCTTTAACTAGTTGCCGCCCGCCCACTGTCAAATGACGGCGTCCCAGGTCGGCTGTGTCCAATCACAGTCGGTCACGTGTAAACGCGGAGATGCCGGTAATCGGTGCTCCTCGCCTCACATGGACAGAGTGTGAGGGGAGGAGAGCCGATCAGCGCCATCTCTTCACAGGAGACATTACACATGTAATCAGGGCACTGATCATCAGTGCCCTGATTACAATAGCGACACCAGTGCCACAAATCAGTGCCAGTGAATGAGTGCCCACCAGTGCCAGCAATCAGTGTCCACCACTGCCATAAGTGCCACCAACCAGTGCCCATTAGTGATGCCAGTCCGTGCTGGCTATCAGTCCCGACCATCAATGCTGCCCATCACTGCTGTCCAATGTCCATCAGTGCCACCATCAGTGCCACCTATCAGTGCCCATAAGTGTGGCATATTAGTGCCTCCTCATTAGTGCCACCTAATAAGTGCCCCTTAGTGGTACCACATAAGTGCCACCTCATCAATGCCCATAAGTGCCGCCTCATCAGTGCCTATAAGTGCCGCCTCATCAGTGCCCATAAGTGCCGCCCCATCAGTGCTACCTATCAGTGCCCATCAGTGCCAGCTATCAGCGCCCATAACTGGCATATTGGTACCTCCTCATCAGTGCCACCTAATCAGTGCCCCTAAGTGGTGCCTCATAAGTGCCCATAAGTGCCACCTCATCAATGCCCACCAGTTCAGCCTCCTCATCAGTGCCACCTAATAAGTGCCCCTTAGTGCCATCTATTAGTGCCCATAAGTGTGGCATATTAGTGCCTCCTCATCAGTGCCCCTTTAGTAGTGACTCATCAGTGCCACCTCATCAATGCCCACCAGTTCAGCCTCCTCATCAGTGCCACCTAATAAGTGCCCCTTAGTCCCACCTCATCAGTGCCACCTATCAGTGTCCATAAGTGTGGCATATTAGTGCCTCCTCATCAATGCCACCTAATTAGTGCCCCTTAGTAGTGCCTCAGTGCCCATAAGTGCCACCTCATCAATGCCCACCAGTTCAGCCTCCTCATGAGTGCCACCTAATCAGTGCCCCTTAGTAGTGCCTCATCAGTGCCCATTAGTGCCACCTCATCAATGCCCACCAGTTCAGCCTATCAGTGCCGCCTCATCAGCGCACATCAGTGAAGGAGAAAAATTACTAATTAAGGGATTAGTTTATTAGCTCATGTTAATTAGGTTTCTGGTTACAGTTTGTATTATCATCCTGGTGTATATATGTGTGTGTGAGATCTCTAATAAAGCAGGTTATTCCTGATGTCCTCCAAGACTGGTGTTGTCTGGTTCTTGGGGGGTGGGGGGGTTACTATAGCCAGATCCATTGGTCTCGTGTTCCAGGACTTGGGAAGCGATATACTGACGGAAGCACTCAAGCGGAGTGTGGGACGTTCCGTCACGGGACTTTTATTCTGGCGACAACCAATTCCCTTCGGTTTGGAGAAATATCCTCTTGGCTTCCTGTTGCGTCTCCAGGACAGGAAGTGGAGGGAAATCTCCCCAATGGGACACAGATGGCAAAAAAAGTGACGGGTTCTATCTATTCTCCACACCAGCAATACACACAAAGGTTTGGGCTTTAGAGTACTCAGAATATTTCCTCTTCAAAGTGTATTATTTACTTCCATGTGTAGAGAGAGAGAGTTTCCTGTCTTCCTAGGTAGAAATCCCATTGAAGCCTGAGAACACGTCCCCTGTGATCACCGACAGGAAACCCCATCAGACAATGGAGGAAATGTGAAAGTGAGGGTGTCGGGAGCGATTGGGTGACTCAGCGGGACTATTATATGACATGTTGTTGTCTTTGTACACTTTCACTTTTTTATTATGCGATAATGAGAGGATATAGAGAACGAGTCATATCAAAACAAGAAGTTCTGGCGAGGAGCCGAGACCATAGAGGGACATCTATTACCTTTTGTCATCCAGGAAGTCTCCTCTGTGTGCCTCTCTAAAACTAGTTTCACTTTGTTACTTCTAGGTTAAGCTCCAGACATTGGGCTTTTGGGTATGGGGGAGCAAATGACCTTACATGATGCAGTGCATTGTGGGAAAGACGAGGTGACCTCACATGACATAGTGATGGGGGGGGACCTCACATGATTTAGTGCATTACCCACTCCATCCAGAACACCATCCTGAAATGGGGGGGGGGGGGCGACCTCACATGGTGCAGTGCATCAACCCCTCCATCCAAAACACCATCCTGAAATGGGGGGGGGACCTCACATGGTGCAGTGCATCAACCCATCCAGCACACCATCTTGGGATGGGGGATGACCTCACATAATGCAGTGCATCAACCCATCCAGCACACCATCTTGGGATGGGGGATGACCTCACATAATGCAGTGCATCAACCCCTCCATCCTTGGATTGGGGGGGGGGGGTGACCTCACATAATGAAGTGCATCATCCCTTACTACTAGCACACCATTGCAGGATGTGGGGGTGGGGTGGCCTCACAAGATGAAGTGCATAAACCCTAGCACACTCTGATGCCCCATGGGGACACCATCAGTTTTGATAGACCTAACTGCGAGTACTAAAGAGACATCTACTCAAGCTTCCAGCACCAATAATGTTCTACATTGCCCTAAGTGGCAAAGACGAGATCTCCTGAAAGAGTGACTGGACCTCTATAATACCTTTGTCTGGTTCACTTGCTTCCTCCATCGGCTACTTGCAACCCCCTAAAATTCCTAACAAGTTTTGACTCTCACGAAGACGAAACTTGCTCGGGGCTAAAGATGAGAATAATTAGGTTCCTTCAGTTTCGGGAGAGGGACGCCTTAGAGGCGACTTCACTAACCTCTCCAAATATATCCAAGGCCAGTATAAAGATTTGGCAAATGAACCTTCTATCCCTGAAGGACTGTTAAAATAATAAGGGGACATGGGTGACACATGGAAGAAAGAGTACTTAGTAGTAGTTGGACACATTCAGCTAGACTTCCTTTGAAGATATTTTGCTTCTCATCCACGTAGATTCTTCATCTGAGGAAACTACGTTCAGATGGTCTCAGATTGTTTCAGATGTCTGGGTCTAATAGTACACAAGACTATATAGAGCAGTCTTCACCCCAGCTCCACTTGACTTGATGCCTGGGCAATGGATCTGCGAATAGAACCCCCCAGCTAAGCCTAGCTGGGACCTCTGTGTCTTCCTCAAAGCTCTCTCAAGGATCCTGCACCAGGGGGTAGATCCCCTGCAGGATTGGACCCCGTGAACACTGACCGCTCAGGTCTCAGACTATTTATGGGCTCTTTATCCACCTTCTGGGCAGACCTCCCCAGGGATTGGCTTGAGTGCCATAAATATTCAGACTGCCTGTTTGTTCTGTTCTCCCTCCCACTACACTTCTAGAAGCCTCCAGAAGTTAGGGGGAAGTAGCAGAACAGCAGTCCTAAGCAATCAACCCCTACTCCGCTAGACTTGATCCCTGGGCAATAGATCTGCGAATAGACTCGCCCCAGCTAAGCCTTGCTGGGACCTCGGTGTCTTCTTCAAATCTCTTAAGGATCCTGCTTCAAGTGGCAGAGCCCTTACACAGGGGTCTCCTCTTGCAGGACTGGACGCAAAAACACTGACTTCCTAGGCTTCAGACCATTTATCGGCTCCCCCTCCGCCTTCTGGGCAAACCTCCCCAGGGATTGGCTGGAGTGCCATAAATATTCAGGCTGCCTCTTCTGCCCTGCCTCCCACTATACTTCTAGAAGCCTCCAGAAGGCAGGGGGAAGTAGCCGAATAGCAGCCCTAAGCAATCAACCCCTGCTGCCCTGATTAGAGGAGCGAAACTAAATTTACCTAAAAGCCTACTCTAAACTAGGAGGGTGCCACACATGCAGAGCTTAAAATATCTTGAGGCTGCTTGGCTGCGACTTGTTTGGTTCAGACTTCCACTTTTTTTTTATAGAACAGAAACCAAACACATTCTTCTTCATTATTGGATTAGAACAGCTGTGCCTCCTGCATTGATCCCTGAACGCGTTTCGTCCTGACTGTGCACATCAATCTGCTTTGTATCGCTGAATACAGATGGATTATTTTGTATGGTGCCAGGGAACCTTAAATGACTTCAGTCCATCCTAAAGGGATATTTGAGTTGTAGGTGGAGTCAACCTCTGGCTTCTTATTGGATAGACTCTCTCTGCCAATCCCCATCTTTGCTCCAGCGTCTCCAGTTGTGGTTGAACTCTGAGGCTTCTTTCACACGCTGCCTGTTGAACGCCTGTTTTTTTTTTCCTCACATATTTTTTAAGACCCCATTCACATCCGCGCATAGTGGGAACTCGCGTTTACGCTTGCGTTTTTGCGCATTTTTTACTGCGAATGGGCTGCCCTATGTTCAACAAACTGCCCACAGAGGCTCCTGTACTTTTTTGGAGCATAGCGCTGCACTTTTTTTACTGCACTTTTTGGTGTGTTTGCAGCGTGACAAAACACGCGGTAAACGCGTTCCCTGTCCCCGCGCTTTGGGGGGTAAACATTTAATGGCAGCGCAAGCATGCTTGTATCGTGTTGCAAAGAGCTCTTTCTGTGCGAGCGGAGAAGGGAAAAGGGCCTAATTGTTAAACGCCAATTTTGCAGTGTATAACGCGTTTCTTTTGCGAGATTTTCGCGTGTTAATGCGCATTGGGCAGCCCTTTCTGCACACGGATTCGGATAAATTCTTATTCGTCACGTTCACGAACAGCCAAATTTGAATACCTATAATTTAATAGTTATTATTAGTTTGGTTATTATTTAGAATTTTGGGGATTTTAGTTCTTTCTATTTTTCGGAACTTTCTCTTATTTTTGGATTTTTAAATTTTCGAATTCTGAATTTTCGAATTTACGAATTCCACATTTTTGAATTTAGAACTTTACGAATTTTTCGATTTTTTTGCGAATTTTCGAATTTCCGCAAAAGGCAAAAAACGAATGACATTAAAACTAACGAATTTTTCGGCAGTGCACGTGTCCAGGCGACACCACCGGCCGAACTGAATGGGTTTGCGCCACAACCCCCTACAATGTACGCAATGGCAATGGCTTTTAGGGGTTAAAACAGGTGGTGAGGCGGTAACAAAATGCCCCCTCCCTGCCCTGCGCTTCAGAGGGCACCACAAGTGGAAGGTGTCGAGTGTAAAAGTCGAAACGCGTCACTCCTCTGAAGAGCGATCATTCAGATTGGAAATTGACAGACGGCAAGGAAATGATTTGACGCCTCCTCGCCACCTGATTTACGCAAATTTTTTCCTGAACAAACACACCCCAATCCTGTGCATTACACCTGGTCGTGGGGTGTTTGCGGCGTTTCCCCCATTCGCTTGTATGGGTGGCGTTCGGCAGGCTTGCCTCCCGCCGATTGCAACATAATGTAATTCGTAATTTTTTCGTTTTTCATTTGTTTTTTTGTTTTTTCGGATATTCAAAAATTCGGAAAAACGAAAATTCGGATTTCCGAATTTTCGAATTTCCGAATTCCGAGTTTTCGGAAATTCAAAAATTCGAAAATCTGAAAACAAGAAAGTTATTTAGAATTTTACTGATTTTCTTTCTTTTTTTTTCAGATTTTCAAATTTTTGAATTTCCGAAAATTCGGAAATTTGAAAATTCGAAATCCCGAAATAACTAACCAATAATAACTATTAAATTATAGGTATTGGAATTTCCTTTCAAATTTGGCTGTTAGTGAAGGTAACGAATACAAATTTATCCAAAGTTACGAATTGTCCGAAATAACGAATGCCGAACAGCCAAATTGGAAAAAGGAAATTCCAATACCTATAATTTAATAGTAATTATTTCGAATTTTACTGATTTTCTAACTATTAAATTATAAGTATTGGAATTTCCTTTTTCCAATTTGGCTGTTCGGCATTCGTTATTTTGGATAATTCGTAACCTTGGATAAATTTGTATTCGTTACCTTCACTAACAGCCAAATTTGAAAGGAAATTCCAATACAGGGGGTCCCCGACTTACGAACGCCCGACCTACGAACAACCCCTACTTACGAACGGGGCGCTGCGGGGACCCTCCGCCATTTTTCGGCATCTTTCGGCCGTTCTGCGCATGCGCGGCCATACGGAGCTTCGGAAAATGCCGGAAATGTCCGTAATTTGCCGCGCATGCGCAGAACGGCAATAGACGGAACATCGGAAATGTCCGTAAATCTCCGTATTTGTCGGTCTGCGCATGCGTGCCGACTTACGAACATTTCCGACTTCCGTACAGGCGGGCAGTCCCTAACGAGTTCGTAACTCGGGGACCCCCTGTACCTATAATTTAATAGTTATTAGTTATTTCAGATTTTCGGGTTTTCGAATTTTCAGATTTCAATTCTTTAGAATTTTCAGATTTCAATTCTTTAGAATTTTCAAATTTCAATTCTTTAGAATTTTCAGATTTCAATTCTTTAGAATTTTCAGATTTCAATTCTTTAGAATTTTCAGATTTCAATTCTTTAGAATTTTCAGATTTCAATTCTTATTCTTGGATTCTCACATTTCCAAATTTTAGAATTTTTAAATTTATGAAATTTTGAATTTTCGAATTTCCAAATATTCGAATTTCCAAATATTCAAATTTCCAAATTTTTGAAAATTCGAATTTCCAAATATTCGAATTTCCAAATTTTAGAAAATTCGGATTTCCAAATATTCGAATTTTGGAAATTCGTAAATTAGAAAATTTGTAGTTTCGTAAATTTTGTAAATCCTGAGATTTCGGATTTAACGAATTTGTAAAAATTAGTTAAAAAATTTATTTGGAAATAAACAAACTGAACATGTCTAATCTCGACTGCAGAATGGCACGTGAACGTCCCCGCTCTCTGCCATAGCGACCTAAGATGAGGAGGGTGCGGAGGGCTCGAAATTTGGGTGAATTTTTAAGGAACCGCAGCGAACCATATATACGTTGCGCCGCTCTACGTGCATTTGTGTTGACTGCGCATATTACTCGCGACACCTGGGTGAGAATGGAGCCCCTACGGTGAGCGTAGAGACGTTTTTGACTTGAGCAGAGCCGACACATCTCCTTGGTAGAGCCGCCAGCTCACACATTGTTGCTCCTGATTGCCTTGAGCTGTTTGTAGAACGTCTCCGCTGAGCTGCGGCAAGCACAATGCATGCAATCAGCAAACAATGCTGCCTCTGTGCTGCCGGGAGCCCTTGATTTCTCTACGTGTGACTGATAGGACTACGGAGGTTTGTCACGGATTCCGCAATTATTATGCGTATTCTGAGCCGCACGCCGAAAATATATTTTCATCTTTTCCATGTGCAGCGCACAGATGGGCCGGTACAGAACGAGTCCCAGGGCTCCGGAGGAAGGATACAGAGCGGGAGGTCCCAAGAGCTTACTATCTATATTGCATCGCAGTTAGTATTGGGCTGCGCGATTAATTTGTTTTGTTTTTTTTTTTTATAATTTTTTTTAATATGATTATTTATTATGATTATTTTTTATTTTCTTTTTTTTAGAATGTTTAAAAGCGAGCAGAGGGGAACGAATCCCCTCTGTTTTAAACATTCTAAAAAAATAAATGGAAAAAAAAAGATAATAAAAATAAATAAAAAATAATTATCATAATAAATAATATTAAAAAAATTATAAAAAAACAAAACACATTAATAACTAAAATAAATGTAAAAATATTATCATAATAAATAATATAAAAAAAAACAAAAAAAATAATGTTTTTTTATTTATTTTAGTTATTTATTTTTAGTATTTGTATTTTCATATTTATTTTATTATTTATTTATTATGATATTTTATTTATTTTTTTTATTATCATAATAAATAATACTAAAAAAATAATAAAAAACAAATAATAAAAAAACTAAAATATCATAATAAATAAATATTTAAAAAATAAATATGAAAATACAAATAATAAAAATAAATAACTAAAATAAATAAAATATTATTTGTATTTTCTTTTTTAATATTTATTCATTATGATAATGTTTTTTGGTTGCGCACTCAGGACCCTACAGTCGCACGCTCAGGGCCCTAGGGTGGCGCATCAGGGCCCTATGGTCCTGCACTCAGGACCCTATGGTGGCGCACTCAGGACCCTATGGTGGCACTCTCTGGACCCTATGGAGGCGCTCTATGGACCCTATGGAGGCGCTCTGGAGCCTATGGTGGCGCTCTATGGAGCCTATGGTGGCGCTCTATGGAGCCTATGGTGGCGCTCTCTGGAGCCTATGGTGGCACTCTATGGACCCTATGGAGGCGCTCTATGGACCCTATGGAGGCGCTCTATGGACCCTATGGAGGCGCTCTATGGACCCTATGGAGGCGCTCTATGGACCCTATGGTGGCGCTCTCGGGAGCCTATGGTGGCGCTCTCGGGAGCCTATGGTGGCGCTCTCGGGAGCCTATGGTGGCGCTCTCGGGAGCCTACGGTTGTGCTCTCGGGAGCCTACGGTTGTGCTCTCGGGACCCTACGGTTGTGCTCTCGGGACCCTACGGTTGTGCTCTCGGGACCCTACGGTTGTGCTCTCGGGACCCTACGGTTGTGCTCTCGGGACCCTACGGTTGTGCTCTCGGGAGCCTACGGTCGTGCTCTCTCAGGACCCTATGAACGTGCTCCCTACATGCACTGTAGACCTGCGTCTGCGAGGTGTCGTGGTGTATTTTTACACGGAGTCTCTGTACGATGTGTCAGGTTTGGGACGGTTCCAACTTTACAAGCCGTACAAAGAGGAGTCAAGTGTCTGTGGATGAGGAGGAGAGGGTCTCTTCGCTGATAAGAGGACTCAGGAGGGAGGGGCGGCGGTCTCTGCGGAGAAGAAAGAGGCCATTCACTGGGGTAATGACTCCTTACAATGGTGCGATGTTCTGTGTGCGTTTTTTGCCCTACATTCAGAGAAAAACATCATTACAATGGGAAACTCTAAACCTGCTTAGAAGACTGGGATCCCTTGTGTTCATATTGTACATTTTCGTAAATTCAGAAATTTTCGGAATTAAAGAATTTGTCAAAATTTGTTTAAAATATTAATTCGGAACTCAACGAATTGCACATGTCTAATCACGACCGCAGAATGGCACGTGAACGTCCGCTCTCTGCCATGGCACTTTGCTTAATTTAGAAAGCAACCTAATGGATGTGGGCGTATGTATGTATATTCAGTGTTGCCCAATGAAAGAGCGAGGAAATTTTCTTGCATTTTTGATGTTGATATTCTAGAACCAGGGCTTGTTTTCAGCGGGAACGTGGGGGGGAACACAGTTCTGGCACTGAATGTGTGTGATGGAATGTGCCGAAGGGTCTATTGATGCTGGCTGCTAGAGGATCTATAGTCGCTGTGAGGATCTATTGATGCTGGAGGGGGTATATCATTGCTGGGGATCTATTGTTGCTGGGGAGATCTATGGTTGCAGGGAGGGATCTATTATTGCTTGTAGTGGGGGGAATCTATTATTGCAGGAAGGGATCAATTAATGCTGGGGGGGGGGTGTCTATTGTTGCTGCTGAGGTCTATTGTTGGAGGGAGGGATCTATTGTTGCTGGTGGTGGGGGGGACCTATTGTTGCAGAGAGGGATCAATTGTTGCTGGGGGGGTCTAATTTTGCTGATGAGATCTATTGTTGCAGGAAGGGATCTATTGTTGCTGGGGATGGTCTGTTGTTGCTGCTGAGATCTATTGCTACAGGGAGGGATCTGTTGTTGCTTGTGGTGGGGGAAGTCTATTGTTGCAGGGAGGGGTCGATTGTTGCTGGGGGGGGGTCTATTGTTGCTGCTGAGATCTATTGTTGCAGGAAGGGATCTAGTTGTGCTGGTGGTGGTGGGGGATCTATTGTTACAGGGAGGGATCAGTTGTTGCTGGGGAGAGGTGGGGGTCTAATGTTGCATTTGAGATCTATTGTTGCAGGGAGGGACCTATTGTTGCTGGCAGGGGGGTCTGTTGTTGCAGGGAGGGATCTATTGTTGCTGGGGTGGTCTATTGTTGCAGGGAGGGATCTATTGTTGCTGGGGCGGTCTATTGTTGCAGGGAGGGATCTATTGTTGGTGGTGGGGGATCTATTGTTGCAGGGAGGGATCAATTCCTGCTGGGGGGGTCTATTGCTGCTGAGATCTATTGTTACAGGGAGGGATCCATTGTTGCTGGTGGTGGGGGGAATATATTGTTGCAGGGAGGGATCGATTGTTGCTTGGGGGGTCTGTTGTTGCTGCTGAGATCTATTGTTGCAGGGAGGGATCTATATTTGCTGGTGGTGGTGGGGATCTATTGTTACAATGAGGGATCAGTTGTTGTTGGGGGAGGTGGGGGTCTAATGTTGCTTCTGAGATCTATTGTTGCAGGGAGGGATCTTTTTTTTTTTAGGGGGATCTATTGTTGCTGGCGGGATCTAATGTTGCTGGGGAGGATCTATTTTTGTGGGGGGGGGGATCTATTGTTGTTGGCTGCAGGAGATCTAGTTAAATGATTTCACTTGTTTTCATTAACACATTCCATACACAATACTTAGCACCACAAAATGATACTTGGTCCCGTATTCTCTAAAAAAGGGTGGTACTAGGAGGTGGGTAGGGGGAGGAACCAAGGGATGGTGCTCAGAGGTGGGTTGGGGGCGGAACCAAGGGACGGTGCTCAGAGGTGGGTAGGGGGAGGAACCAAGGGATGGTGCTCAGAGGTGGGTAGGGGGAGGAACCAAGGGACGGTGCTCAGAGGTGGGTAGGGAGAGGAACCAAGGGATGGTGCTCAGAGGTGGGTAGGGGGAGGAACCAAGGGACGGTACTCAGAGGTGGGTAGGGGGGGGGGAACCAAGGGACGGTGCTCAGAGTTGGGTTGGGGGCGGAACCAAGGGACGGTGCTCAGAGGTGGGTAGGGGGAGGAACCAAGGAATGGTGCTCAGAGGTGGGTAGGGGGATGAACCAAGGGACGGTGCTCAGAGGTGGGTAGGGGGAGGAACCAAGGGACGGTGCTCAGAGGTGGGTAGGGGGAGGAACCAAGGGATGGTGCTCAGAGGTGGGTAGGGGGATGAACCAAGGGACGGTGCTCAGAGGTGGGTAGGGTGAGGAACCAAGGGACGGTGCTCAGAGGTGGGTAGGGGGATGAACCAAGGGACGGTGCCAAGAGCTGGGTTGGGGGCGGAACCAAGGGACGGTGCTCAGAGGTGGGTAGGGGCGGAGACAAGAGGGTGACTCGGAAGGAGGAGTCTCTGCATCTATTGTCTCTGGCTAGAACACATTGCAGTGTATAGAATTGCATATTATTATTATTCAGTATTTATATAGCGCCAACACTTTGCAATATAAAGGGAGTCCTTATATTTTTTTATCAATAAACACATGGCTTCCTCTGATTGGTCGAGGTTGGAAAACGTGACATCATCTGCATGCCTTTCCTCTGCCAATCAGAGGAAATCTTGTTAGGCCTAGTGAATGGGGAAGAATACTGCATGGCCACTAGATGGCGCTGACTATCATAGGAAATCCATATGCTCCTCAGCTCCATCTAGTGCTGTAATGGAGAATTTTCACATTCAACTGCTCAGAATGAATGTGCATGTGGGTTTGATGGACAAAAAGCTATGCAATTTTTATTTTTTTTAAACACAATAGTGTTAGAGGGCTGCTGGTTGAACGCCAGTGTTCTATTGGCAAAATTAAAAATCTTTATTAATATTTAATAAAATACCAGAAAGGGAAGAGAAAACAAAACCTCAAGGTAAATATTACAATAACTGTAATACAGCCTGCGTGGTGTGAATCAAGAGGCGACTTCCTTTTCGTTTTACAGAGATTTCTTCTCGCTTCCTCCTGTGTCTCCAAAACAGGAAGTGAAAATATCCATAAGGATATTTCCATAGGTCACAGACTCCAAGTAATAAACTGACGGAATTTAACCATTTCCTTACCTATCCAAAACAAAGAAAAACTGAGATAAAAAAAATATTATATATATATATATATATATATATATATATATATATATATATATATATATATATATATATATATATATATATATATACTTCAAATGAGATCTGTCCCTTACCATTGCAAACAGCCAAAGATAAGAGACTGCAGACATACTACAGGAGATGGTAAGAGACTGCAGACATAGTACAGGAGATGGTCAGAGACTGCACACATCCAAGGAGATGGTCAGAGACTGCAGACATACTACAGGAGATGGTCAGAGACTGCAGACATGCTACAGGAGATGGTCAGAGACTGCAGACCTACTACAGGAGATGGTCAGAGACTGCAGACATACTACAGGAGATGGTCAGAGACTGCAGACCTACTACAGGAGATGGTCAGAGACTGCAAACGTAGTACAGCAGATGGTCAGAGACTGCAGACATACTCCAGGAGATGGTCAGAGACTGCAGACATACTACAGGAGATGGCCAGAGACTGCAGACATGATACAGGAGATGGTCAGAGACTGCAGACATGATACAGGAGATGGTCAGAGACTGCAGACATGATACAGGAGATGGTCAGAGACTGCAGACATGATACAGGAGATGGTCAGAGACTGCAGACATGATACAGGAGATGGTCAGAGACTGCAGACATGCTACAGGAGATGGTCAGAGACTGCAGACCTACTACAGGAGATGGTCAGAGACTGCAGACATACTACAGGAGATGGTCAGAGACTGCAGACATACTACAGGAGATGGTCAGAGACTGCAGACATACTACAGGAGATGGTCAGAGACTGCAGACATACTACAGGAGATGGTCAGAGACTGCAGACATACTACAGGAGATGGTCAGAGACTGCAGACATACTACAGGAGATGGTCAGAGACTGCAGACATACTACAGGAGATGGTCAGAGACTGCAGACATACTACAGGAGATGGTCAGAGACTGCAGACATACTACAGGAGATGGTCAGAGACTGCAGACAGACTACAGGAGATGGCCAGAGACTGCAGACATGATACAGGAGATGGTCAGAGACTGCAGACATGATACAGGAGATGGTCAGAGACTGCAGACATGATACAGGAGATGGTCAGAGACTGCAGACATGATACAGGAGATGGTCAGAGACTGCAGACATGATACAGGAGATGGTCAGAGACTGCAGACATGATACAGGAGATGGTCAGAGACTGCAGACATGCTACAGGAGATGGTCAGAGACTGCAGACCTACTACAGGAGATGGTCAGAGACTGCAGACATACTACAGGAGATGGTCAGAGACTGCAGACATACTACAGGAGATGGTCAGAGACTGCAGACATACTACAGGAGATGGCCAAAGACTGCAGACATGATACAGGAGATGGTCAGAGACTGCAGACATGATAGAGGAGACTGTCAGAGACTTCAGACATGATAGAGGAGACTGTCAGAGACTGCAGACATGATAGAGGAGACGGTCAGAGACTGCAGACATGATAGAGGAGACTGTCAGAGACTGCAGACATGATACAGGAGACTGTCAGAGACTGCAGACATGATACAGGAGACTGTCAGAGACTGCAGACATGATACAGGAGACTGTCAGCGACTGCAGACATGATACAGGAGACTGTCAGCGACTGCAGACATGATACAGGAGACGGCCAGAGACTGCAGACATGATACAGGAGACTGTCAGAGACTGCAGACATGATAGAGGAGACGGTCAGAGACTGCAGACCTAGTACAGGAGATGGTCAGAGAGTGTAAAAATGTTACAAGAGACTGCTAGAGATTACAGCTACTCTGGACCCTTTACAAATCAATGCTTCCACATTTTGTGTTTCCTCCAGCCCCCTGTAAAAAGAATCAGTGGGATCGATTATAAAAGATCAAAGTAAACAAATAAAACACAAAAAGATGAAAGAGATGACTGGCTCTGACAAAACGAGGACAGTATGAAAGAAATGAGCTACTAGAAGCCGGTCTAAATATATATTTCCTTTCCATAGCCTGAGACTACTGCCAGCAGAGTCCCCAAGGCTGCATCATAAGGAGTGTCTTCAATTTTTATGCAATAGCCTAAAAATTGAAGGCATCTTTTAATTAATATATTAATTTGCCTATAGGAGGTGCCGTTTCATTTTTTTTTTTTTTTTGTTCTAACAAGGAGTGTATTTATAGAAAATGTGCAGCAGGATAAGTGAGACTACCCGCCTACACCACTGCTGTGACAGGAGATGAGAAATTATACCATAGCCTGGGAAAGAGGAACTGTAGCAGGAACAGATAACCACTGAAACCCAGAAGATAGTAAAAGACCCATTGGCGACTTGGCAAGCGTTTTTTTGCGCACGTGTCTACAAAATGCGCACTTCGCACTTGTGGCCCCGTTCATTGTTAATGGCCCCCCCCCCCCCAAATCGAATATAGAGAAAGAATTTGGGTGGAATTATAACAGTGCCAACAGATAATAATAGAAACCAGAAGTACTTAAAAAGTAAAATGTATTATAAAACACGATAATAAACCAATCAGATCAAATCATTGTGTTTCATGGTACATCTCCATTAGGTGGTCATACAAATGGGTTTCTGTTTATACAGAGATTACATGTTCGTAATATATCCTGACATGTTTCACCTAGTAGGCTTCATCATGAGGTGACAAACCAACCATAAGACACGAAAGACACCAGAAAGCCCCCAGAGGGTCACCACCGAGACCAGGACCAAACGATCAGAAGGGGCACCTTGCGGCCACAGAGGGCACACAACGACCAGGTTGAAGAGAGGTGTTGAGGTGTTGACCAGGTTGAAGATAGGTGTTGACCAGGTTGAAGATAGGTGTTGAGGTGTTGACCAGGTTTAAGATAGGCGTTGACCAGGTTGACCAGGTTGAAGAGAGGTGTTGAGGTGTTGACCAGGTTGACCAGGTGTTGATGTGTTGACCAGGTTGACCAGGTGTTGAGGTGTTGACCAGGTTGAAGATAGGTGTTGAGGTGTTGACCAGGTTGAAGATAGGTGTTGAGGTGTTGACCAGGTGTTGAGGTGTTGACCAGGTTGAAGAGAGGTGTTGAGGTGTTGACCAGGTTGACCAGGTGTTGACCAGGTTGAAGAGAGGTGTTGAGGTGTTGAGGTGAGGTGTTGACCAGGTGTTGAGGTGTTGACCAGAGGTGTTGAGGTGTTGACCAGGTTGAAGATAGGTGTTGAGGTGTTGACCAGGTTTTGACCAGGCTGAAGAGAGGTGTTGAGGTGTTGACCGGGTTGAAGAGAAGGCGTCTGCAGTTAAAGCAATTTATGTCCAAATGGATGGATTGATTGGTGCTTATAAAACACAAAGATAATGTTTGCAGGTCGCCCTAAGTCTCTGTGAAAATGCACGTTCCCGTGGCGCTAGGTTTGAACCTAGCCTTACTCAACACTTTTTTTTAATTTTAACCGATGGTGACAATTTTATGGTGCTGTTTCTGATTGTCTTCTCCATGTCAATAGCTCCTTTTTATTGCAGCCAGGTAATTTTTGGTTATTATGTTCTTCTTCTACAGAACTTTCCATTGCCGATCTCGGAGCGGTCAACACCCATTGTTCCGAAGACGACCAGAAAGAGGTAAGCACTGTTCCTGCTCACCGATCTAATCCCCGTAGCCCCCTACACCGCCCACTCCTTGCTCCAGGCGAAGCTCTTTTGAAGTGCATATTAGCCGAAATCCTTCAAACACAAGACCGTCTCTATATGAGAATCGGTGAAAGGAAAGACGGGCAAGGTTTTCGGCACCAACATGAAGCACCTTCCTGTAGACGCCTTGACCTTAAATTGGCCCACCCTCAAAGCATCTCTTAGTTCTTGGACATCACCCCCTCCCGGCCACCAGGGCGTCCTCTATATTATTTATTTTACAATTGTCCAACTGATTCCAGAACAATCCTTATTTACCCTACGGGAAGGTCCGGTCATTATTAACGTTACCATGGAAAAGCGTTAAAGCTGAATTTCTGGGAACCAAAATAACTTCCATGAAACCCTTTCCCGTGCCGGAGCATTTTATTTCCACACGATTTAACCACTTCAGCTCAGGAAGATTTTACCCCCTTTTTGACCAGTCCGTTTATGGCTATTCGGGGCTGCGCTGCTTTAACTGGCAATTGCGCGGTCATGCAGCGCTGTACACAAACAAAATGTATCTCGTTTTTTTCACACAAATAGAGCTTTCTTTTGGCGGTATTTAATCACGGCTGCGTTTTTTATGTTTTGCTATATAAATGAAAAAAGAATTACATTTTTATTTATATATTTTTTTACTTTCTGCTATAAAACATATCCAATAAAATAATGTAAAAAATTGAATTTCTTCATCGAGAAGCAGACTTGTACTTCGCACCCTGTTGTGTTTTTTATCTGTCTCTGCCAATAAATCATTAACACAGCTTGATCAATCTCTTTGTCAGATCTCTCTTTTGGCGGTGACACCGGGTCCTCGGAGCGGAGAGATGGCGTTCTGAAATTCACCGAGCTGTCGGAGGTGTAAGTAGCCGGCCCCGAGCCAGGCATGCTGTGATTTCTGTTTTTTAAAGTCCATATTGTCTTCCCTTCCCCCTAAAGTCTAGACCAGGGAAATGCAATTATCGGACCTCCAGCTGTTGCAAAACTACAAGTCCCATCATGCCTCTGGGTGTCATGCTTGTGGCTGTCAGAGTCTTGCTATGCCTCATGGGAATTGTAGTTCTGCAACAGCTGGAGGTGCGCTAATTGCATAACTCTGGTCTAGACAAACCAATGACCAGAATCCTCTCCAGCAAAGGCGTAGCTGACCACTCCCGGTCTCTAATATACAATTCAACCCACAAAATCAGCTGCCTGTGGTGTTCCCATGTGCAAAGAGGCATCACATTGTTCCCATGTGCAAAGAGGCATCACATTCTCTAGGAAATCACATCCTACTTTTTAGGGGAACTATAGGGGTCTCTTTATTTAAAAAAAAAAAAAGAAAGAAAGGGGGCTGTCCAAATATCTTAAGCTATAACCATTGAGCACCGTAATTTGCCCAAAATATTTATTTCCTATGATTGTCAACCCCATCTAGTGGCCATAATGCGGTATTTTCATATAGGAGCCCCGTAATTTGCCCAAAATATTTATTTCCTAGGATCGTTAACCCCATCTAGTGGCCATAATGAGGTATTTTCATATATGAGCCCCGTAATTTTCCCAAAATATTTATTTCCTACGATCGTCAACCCCATGTAGCGGCCATAATGGGGTATTTTCATATATGAGCGCCGTAATTTGCCCAAAATATTTATTTCCTAGGATCGTTAACCCCATCTAGTGGCAAAAATGCGGTATTTTCATATGAGCACCGTAATTTGCCCAAAATATTTATTTTTTTAGGATCGCTAACCCCATCTAGTGGCCATAATGCAGTATTTTCATATATGAGCACCATAATTTGCCCAAAATGTTTTTTTTCTATGATAGTTAACCCCATCTAGTGGCCATAATGCAGTATTTTCATATGAGCACCGTAATTTGCCCAAAATATTTATTTCCTAGGATCGTCAACCCCATCTAGTGGCCATAATGGGGTATTTTCATATATGAGCACCGTAATTTGCCCAAAATATTTATTTCCTAGGGTCGTTAACCCCATCTAGTGGCCATAATGCGGTATTTTCATATATGAGCGCCCTAATTTGCCCAAAATATTTATTTCCTAGGATCGTTAACCCCATCTAGTGGGCATAATGTGGTATTTTCATATATGAGCACCGTAATTTGCCAAAAATATTTATTTCCTAGGATCGTTAACCCCATCTAGTGGCCATAATGCAGTATTTTCATATATGAGCGCCGTAATTTGCCCAAAATATTTATTTCCTAGGATCGTCACCCCCATCTAGTGGCCATAATGCGGTATTTTCATATATTCTCATTTTCATGCATAGGTATCCATCCCCTTTACTTAGGTTTTACAGTATATAAGACCGATGGCCACTATAGCCTCTTTTCCCCCGGCCATTGGTCTTCTAACTTCCCCAGTGTGCTCTATTGCAGCAAGCGGTGATGTTATTTTGGCCGTCGCTCACTGTAGTCAGATGTCTAAGGACAGTAGAAGCAAGAGATGGACACCACACACCATACAAAACCCTTTGTTCAAGAGGTGACGGCAGCCTCAGCTTACTCCATCAAAGCCACGCTCCAACGTGTTTCGCCCCACCCATGGGGCTTAATCATCCACGGGGCGTAACATGTTGGGGCCCTGGCTTTCATGGAGTCAGCTAAGAGTGCTATCACCTCTTGGACGCATAGATTTCTATGGTGTGCTGTGTCCAGGATTCTTCTCATACAGGTACCTCTTCTACTGTCCGCATAGAGTCAGGACAGACCTCACCTTCACCCACAGCAGGACCCGCCGGATAGGGTTTCGGACCCAAACTTTTCCTTTGGTTCACAGGGAGGACTTAGGAGTCTCAGACTTGTGATCTGAACCGCCCATTGATACTGCCTCATTTGATTGAGTCCTCAGCTCATTTTAGATGGAACCCCCCTTTAAGTCCCCAGTAGTCTATCCTGTTGGAGGAGGTTCTGGAAAGTCAGGCTAACTATTAACATTTTTGTGTTTTCAGCTGTTGGCACAGAATTGCCAGTATGGGGGAAAAGGGTCCTACAGAAGGACCAAAGGTGAGATTGTTCCTCCTTGAGCACGGATGGTGGCTGGGCACTGCTGTCCATAATCAGTGGCGGGGCACCCTGAACATGATTCGCTTCTTTAACCAATCAGGATTGTGGTTCTCTTTAGGGTGTCCAAATTTAACTCCATTCTGCGCTAATCGCTGGCTTTGTCTGCTTGCAGCTAATGATTTATGACCGCAGAGGATGCTTTGGGCTATAGAGCGCATCTACGCTGGGCTGTACATTGCAAGGGGTGCAAGGCGGTATGCACACCCACTAGGAGTGATGTCACACTGCCGCCTGCTAGGAGTGATGTCACACTGCCGCCTGCTAGGAGTGATGTCACACTGCCGCCTGCTAGGAGTGATGTCACACTGCCACCTGGTAGGAGTGATGTCACACTGCCACCTGCTATGTCACACTGCCACCTGTTAGGAGTGATGTCACATTTCCACCTGTTAGGAGTGATGTCACATTGCCGCCTGTTAGGAGTGATGTCATATTGCCGCCTGTTAGGAGTGATGTCACATTGCCGCCTGTTAGGAGTGATGTCACATTGCCGCCTGTTAGGAGTGATGTCACACTGCCACCTGCTAGGAGTGATGTCACACTGCCACCTGCTATGTCACACTGCCGCCTGTTAGGAGTGATGTCACATTGCCGCCTGTTAGGAGTGATGTCACATTGCAGCCTGCTAGGAGTGATGTCACACTGCCACCTGCTAGGAGTGATGTCACACTGCCACCTGCTATGTCACACTGCCACCTGTTAGGAGTAATGTCACATTGCCGCCTGTTAAGAGTGATGTCACATTGCCACCTGTTAGGAGTGATGTCACATTGCAGCCTGTTAGGAGTGATGTCACATTGCAGCCTGTTAGGAGGGATGTCACACTGCCACCTGTTAGGAGTGATGTCACACTGCCACCTGTTAGGAGTGATGTCACACTGCCATCTGTTAGGAGTGATGTCACACTGCCACCTGATAGGAGTGATGTCACACTGCCACCTGATAGGAGTGATGTCACACTGCACTGCCACCTGCTAGGATGGATGTCACATTGCAGCCTGCTAGGATGGATGTCACATTGCAGCCTGTTAGGAGTGATGTCACATTGTAGCCTGCTAGGAGTGATGTCACACTGCCACCTGATAGGAGTGATGTCACACTGCACTGCCACCTGCTAGGATGGATGTCACGCTGCCACCTGCTGGAAGGAATGATGTCACACTGCCAACTTTTCACTTCTGTTCAGAGCTGTGTCACTTTCATTGCCCTGTTTTGGTAGAACTGTCATTATTTTTAAGTTCTACAAAGGCTCCCAGGAGAGCGGCACCTCCATTGGTCCTCCATTTATTTTATTCATTGATATGGTAGAAGCAAAAACGAAAGCCATACACATAACAATTGAATTATGTGATCTCTGTACTCCTTTAGGCCTCGTTGACGAGAGGCGTATTGCTGTTCTTTCATCGCATCGCATTAGATCTCATATGTTGTCGTTCTTATTATTGAGACCATTCTCTTAAAGTGGTTGTAAACCCTTCCATATACCCAGTGAAGTGACTGGCCTTCAGTGATAAACATAGGGGGAACTAATCCTCCTACATAAGTTGTACCAGTTTATCTACAGCTGTCTTTCCCCTATATCCATTCAAAGTGCAGAATTTATACCGGTTCTCTCTACTCTGAAAAGCAGGGGGGGTGGAGAAGCTGAAGTTACAAAGTGAGGAGAGCTCTGAGAGCTGATTGGAGGGAAGAGACACACCTCCTTCACAAAGCACACAGGAACAGAGCTGAGGGCTGTCAATCTCCTGTCACCTTTTTTTCTCTTGGTGTCAGGAAAGTTCGTCAGAAGCGACCCCTGCTGATAGCAGAGGAATGAGGCAGCACACAGAAATGACACTTAGTGCTCTGGATTGGGACAAGTACACACTATAGAGGGATATGCTTTGTTTACATTTCATATCTGAGGCTTACAACCACTTTAATGCATACAATGTTGTGGTGTTTTTTTTTTTTTTTTGGTTTGGGCTATTTGAATAGTGACCATTTAGTCCTTTCTTGGAACC